>JAAIXJ010000006.1:929062-958556 GCA_013403705.1 Heliconius hermathena | reverse complement strand
GAGATGCGCCGAATATTCGTTTGGTATTCGGTATATATATATATCATCGTTCTCTGCAGGTGAATATACATATCCAGTTTGGCACCGCTTCGCTCATGCGAAGAAGATAGACATAGCATTAAGTGAGACTCATTTAATTTATAATAATAATTAAATAAAAATAATCGAACCGAATGTATTCGGCACCATAACTGAATAATTCGGCCGAATACGATATAGGCCGAATACGGCACGACGATATTGTATAAGATGATATATATATATATATATATATATATATATATATATATATATATATATATATATATATATATATCCATACCTATATTATAAATTCAAATTTAACTCTGTCTGTCTGTCTGTCTGTCTTTTACGCAATCAGGGCCAAACAGCTAATTCAATTGTGATAAAATACTCATATAGAGATACTTGAGGGTCTTCGGATGAACATAGGTTACTTTTTTTTTCACATATTTGTAATATTGTCGATATATATTAATATATTAAAATACTTTTTAATTTGACAGGCAATTTATTCTGCCATGTTAATAACAACCGACCGTTGCTAAGCAACGGTTTGCAAAGTTTATTTGTTGTTTTAAGAAAACGTCACCCAAATGAACTTGCTTAACGCATACATATCGTGCACTGACTCAACCTTATGAGATACATAAAAACAATGTTTTATAAAAATATTGTCCTTTAAATAATATTTAAAAAAGTCCGCGATACATATACCATGTTTATCTTTGAAGGTTGAGCTAAAGTAACCATTTTAATTAATTTACTTTATATTTATCGGGTTCTTGTTGCATGTATTTTCTATAATTTGATATTGATCCTTATGAAAATGAATATAATAGTCACTTTTAGCATTTCATCTAGATTGAAATTATAGTTTACTGTATAACATTCTAATAAATAATTAAGGAGATGACTGATTCGAAATGACCTAGCCTACGAGCGGCATAGTATGACCGACACGAAAGGGCAGATGACTTTGACGGTTTTGTAAATTTTCATACATTTTCGAAGTACTGTTAATTTTTATGTAATTATTTACTGTTTATAATTAATTTATACTTTTCTTTGGTTCTTCGCTTATTCGAGTAGTAGATTAGTTAGATTTTCATTAATTTCTTGGTGTGGTGTAAGTTGCGGCCCTGCGCGGCATCATATTATTTAAGTATTAAGGAAAGAATGGTCGGTTATTTCAGTTAGGTTATCTATACCGTTGTTATCCCTTAATAAATTGTAGTTTTAGTGTTTTGGGATTTTATTTCATATATTATAGTATCTATGTACGCGCGAAAGGAAAACGTGTAAAAAGATTTTTCCCGGGTAAATCAGTAAAATCGATCACTGAAAGTCCAATAAAAATCAGTTCAGTTATTCTGGACATTAGCTCGTGGATATAGAAAGAGAGACAGACAGACAGACAGACAGACAGAGACAATAAATATATTTTTTTATTGTATTTGAGTAATATGTAAATAACCACATGCACTTGCAAAAACATAGCACAACACATTTAATTTTAATTCTTTTAAATATTTATTTTACTTCGATAATATTAATAATGTAGCTGGTTTTGTTTAGTTTTTTTTTATTAATATTTTACTTTGGTTACATTTAATTATATTTTTTTTTCATTTAAATTAGTTATATATTTTCAAAAACAATTTCATAAATATATCTAATAAGCATTCGTATAGTTTAAGCGGGCGAAGCCGCATCCGGGTCCGCTAGTACAATATATAGAAGTATCAAAGTTGAAAATAGAGAGAAAAGTTAAACAAAAAGAACCATAAAGCAATCCAAATGTAAATATCATTCTGTTACGAAAATAGGCCGCCGGCGTCGCTCGAAACAATTAAAACTAAATACCAACTAAATTCAGACATGCCAGTACCTGGACCATATTTGAGGCTAATTTAGTCAACGTATATTAATTAAATATTTTTTATGTGTCTTGTAATGTACATTATTAAAATTAAATACTCTATTTACTTTACTTTTTTTTAATAATATGTTATGTTACTTTTTTTTAATAATATGTTATGTTATGATGTTAGGTCTACCAATGATTTTGTGTTCTTTAAAAAATATACGTATATTTATAATTTATCAATTCACAATTGCTTTATGTTATTCCATTGTATTTTTTAAAATTGAAACATTGTTTATTGTAACTTTTAAAATATTTACTTTTTTCACAATTTAAATGACCAAATTTATGTCATTATCTATTCAGCATTCACAAGAATATTTTGTATAATCTGTGCTACTACTTGTATAACTTACCGCCATTATCATATAATAATTTTCCATATAAGCACCATAAAATCCAGCGAAGGAAATAAGGAAAATGATGATCCCGGTTGCGATACAAAACGCTGGTAAAGAAAAAAATCTTTCCGACAAGAACTCATGGTAGCCATTGTACGCGGACTGGACGGAGCTACCCACAGAGAGTATAATTATACCCGTTATCTAAAAAGAAACACTGTATAAAAACACTATAACACTATTTTAATTGATTAATTTTAACACTTTGTTACACTTGCACTTACCAAGAACAAAAAGTTTACTGTTACTAAAGTATATTTGACTGTAGTGAATATTTTAGCTAGCATTTTGGCGCAGTAGAAATAGCGCGTTCCACGTGACGAGTAAGAAGTAGTTTTCAATGTGATATTTTTATCACTATTATAATCTTGATAAGGAAAACAAGCGGATTTATCTCGCGCGAGACTCTGCTGTAGTTTGGCTATCCGTCATTATTGTGAAGTCTTACGACCTTCAATGCAGAATTCATGAAGGTCCCAAAGTTTTGGGAGAAGATCGAGTTTTCATGTATCTGAAACTTTAAAAAATACATATATATATATTATAAAAATTTTCAATAAAATTATATTTATCTATGCACAATTCAAAGCTTATAATTAGTTTTATTACATATTCAACGATATATGAGACGGTCGCTTCAATCGTATCCACTATGTGAATAACGGATTTTACTATCAAACAGAAGTGAGAGAAGATTATGTTATTTCACAATTAAGTATAATGTAAACAGTGAAATCACAGAGAAGATACAATTTTTTATGTCAAGGGGAGAAAAATATATGAGTGAATTTTATATGATATATGAATTTATAGCATGCAAACTGAAAAGATTTCATCTTTATTTGAAAAAAAAGTAACAATTTTTTTTTTGAAAATAATAAATAATTACAATTGTATTTATTTTATTATTTCTGTAATAACTTATAAAATTAAAAAAATGTTATCTACTCTACAATTTAACAATATCTTCAATAATCTTCGTTAACACAATAATTAGAATATTTAGTTTCGCAATTTCAAAATATAACCTTTTGTTTTCATGTAGGCGTTCACTTTACGATAAGAACACTGTAATTATGTAAATGCGCAATACATTAAGTACTTCCAAAGATATTAGCATCCTTATCGTAAAACGTTTCTTCGAGTCCCGTACCTGCATTAGGTAGGCAAAAGACAATTAAAGTGAAATCAAGTTATATTCCTTTTACCCGACTGCGGCGCAGCTTTTTACTTTCGTGCCGTGTGATCTCGGCCTAGAATAGGATCATCCTGGTACTGGTGGTGTCATAGGAGGCGACTAAAGTACGTGTGGTAGAGTCACGTCGCCAACAATGATAACACGCATGGGCAGACTCGACCGGATCATTACCACCCCCGGCATTTAAAACCGGCTTTAACTAGTGGCTTTATGCCACTGCGTTTCGCATCAGGTAATGCCCGGCTCCGACGCCCAACCCACCTTAAAAGCAGGCAACGCACCTGTAGCTCCTCTGGTGTTGCATGGAGTCGTGGGCGGCGGTAATCACTTACCATCAGGTGATCCGAACGCTCGTTTGCCTTGTCTTTTTCATAAAAAAAGAAGCCCAAAAGGAGGGTTATGTATTTGCGTATACCTATGTTTCTTTTTTCCCTGAATGTCCCATATATTTATATGTATATATGTGTGTATACATATGTTGCGTATATTTGTATGTATGTATTATTTATTTATAAGGTAATTATTTAATTTTTAGTTATTTAATTTTTTTGTTGTTTTTATATTTTAAAATTGCACTAGCCCGTTTCTCTTAAGACTAATTACTTTTTTCAAAGGTTGTCTGTAAGAGATTGCTATCAGCAATAAGACCGCTTTTGCACGCTCTGGAATTATTTTAAGATTGTTCTCTATTTTTATCTGTAAAAGCTTTGTGTGCAATAAAGTTTTTCTAACTATCTATCTATCTATCTATCCCTTGTTAAACCTATAAACCGATTTTGGTAAACGATACGGCGTTGGATTTGTCGTGATGGTGCAAGTGTTAATGCATACATAAATTTAATTTTGTTTATAATTCATATTATTATGCACATATAAGAAATAAGTCGTGTGTGGAAACTCTTAACTCTTATGTAGATTGATACGCCAATTGTTTTGTAAGTAGATAACCAGATTTGGGGACGTCTTCGTCATTCATGAACCTGGCTGCTACCTACGACTAAAAAAGGTAGACAGGCACAGCCACTTTTGATTTACATAGTGCTTTGATAGAATTGTGCCTACTGCGTAGGTACTTTAAAATATTGTTTTTCGTGTATCCAATACAGTGGACCTACAACAGCGAGCCTACTGGCTAGCTAGCTGTTGTAGGTCCACTAGTTATACTGCTTTACAATGTGTATATATTCATTTTATAATCTATATTTGGCCAATATTTTATAAATATCCACATATTTTTAATTTCCGGGATTCCGTTTTGTGCCCATCAGTAGATTGCTACTGATGATGAGGCATTGGCCTCATCGATATTCAAAGCTTCTTTATAATTTTGTACAAATTCTTTGCTTTTTCGACAGCCAAAAGAAATACATCAATTGTGCCAATGACACTACTAATACTAAACTTAAAAACCAATTGCTCATGTGAACTATCTATCCACCTTTCATACCTATATTATAAATTCGAAAGTAAGTCTGTCTGTCTGTCTGTGTAGCAATCAGGGCCAAACCGCTGATCCGATTGAGTTAAAATTTCATACAGAGATACTTGAAGATCTTGGGATGGTCATAGGTTACTCTTTATTTCTCGTATTTGTAATATTCTTGATACACTTATACTAATATATTAAAATATCTTTCAATTTGACATGCAATTTATTTTGCCATGTTATTTTATCCGTCACTAAACAACCGTTGCTAGGCAACAAGGAATTTTGGTAATGAAGAAAAGGGAGCCTAAAATGAGCTTCCTGAACGCTTACATGACGAGCGCTGAATCAATCTTATGAGACACATAAAAATAATGTTTTTCAAAAATCTTGTCCTTAAAAAAACTATAAAAAGGTCCTGCGCGGCATCCCCCGCTAATTTTTATGTAATGTTAAGTGTATTTAGGAAAGAATGGTTGGTTAACTCAGTTCGGTTATCTATACCGTTGTCATTACCCTGTAAGGCTTTTAAGGTGAAAATATACGCGTTTTTTGAAGGTCATGCCCATGTTGACATAGACCTTCCACAATTATGAGGCACGTGGAAGGAAGTTCCTAAGGATTTCCCGATAATCACGATACTGACGGTCACTCGAAACGTTATATGCTGATATTGAGCACGGCTTTTAGAGGAGGGTTTTCGAAAAATAGTGTCGCGCAAACTTTTGTTACTTCTATAGGTTGAAATGAACCAGGTTTCATTTACCAAATTAACATTCCCGAGAGACGCCACAACAGAAGACACAGGTTTAATTTGGTACAAGTTGACGTGATTCCAAGAATATCTACATAAAGGCTTGAGGCCAGTCGTGGCGCAGTGGCACGAGGTGTGACTCTAAAACCGACTGGTCGTGGGTTCGATCCCCACTCGAGGAGATGAAATATTTACTTAAATTTATATTTCTATCTCTTTGCTCTGGTGTCCAGGTTAAGCGCGGCGTTGAGTTCTGCCACTCAACACGCAATGCCTCCAGAATTCGGCAGAAAGTGGGAAACGGAGTGTCTTAACACTAGGTTCCCTCTCCCTACCCTGCTGTGTGCGGGATACAGCGTGAAGCTGATTTTTTTTTTGATCTACATAAAATTGTATGCTAGGATCCTCTAATATGTCTTTGTTTGTAACGCCGGCATTCATGGTCATATAGTCGTAGTAGAAACCGTCGACAGCTGATTGATGTTGCTGTCCTTTGCTTTCAATAGTCGCAACCAAGCGGAACCGTAACCACGCTAGCACCTATCTCAGTTCATAACCACATCAAGTAAAGAATAGATTCCATCTAGTCCACTTGACTTGTAGATGAAGATAGAGCTTGTCGAATAGCTTTTTGGCTGAACTTGTTAAATAATGAGCTCTGGCAATGCGGGATAGCCAGCGTCATTATTCCAAACTGATGATTACCTAATGTGTAGCTCTCGATCTCCTCAAAGATTTTAGCAATATGCTTGGATTTTGCTCTAGTAATTTGTCAAACTAGTTCATCGGCTCAAATTGTTTTTACCTATTATTTACCTATTATATTTACCTAATATATGTAAAAATCCTTGTCTCGCTTCCTATCGGCGTCTCCCAGTTTTATGCTGTATCTCGGATGTAGCAGAGGGAGCCTATTATTAAGACACTGCACTCCGCATATTCCACTGATCTCTGCAGGCATTGCCTGTTGAGTGGCGGAACTCCACGCCGAATTTTTCTTTTCATTAATTCTTGTAGACTCTAAAAAAATATCATAATATATGTTTTTTAGAAAACTTTTCAATTTCTTTCCATTATTTTAAATGAATATATTTATTTTGCTTAGATATTTTCTTGTGGATATTGCCGTAGGGTAAATAAGTTTAATATATTTTTTTATTTTGACACTATACAGATTTTATATCTAGGTACACCAATATTTCTAAGCCAAATACTGTAAGAATTACTCATTTGTTAAATAAAATGAAGTATAATTTAATTACCCTGTAAGCAAGCTAGATGGCGCTGTTCAAAAGCTGTCCGTTTCTGAATCACGCTATCGACTTGTATTTATTAAAAGCATAAGAAATCCAAAAATAGGGAATTCAAATTATCTCTGGTTTCCCTTCAAACCGCACAAATCTTTCGCCTTTTACTAAAGATTTCCGTGGAGGGGAACACTCAAATGAGTCTTTCATATTTTTGTAAATCTTGCTTTAGCAAGATTATATTTACCTTATACTTTTTTAACCACCGTCAACTATTATTAACATTGGCAGGGTGCGAACTGCGAAGTACTAGATGGGGATGTCGCTCGCAGCGCTCAAGGTGGCCAAAAGTAGAACAAATGTAAAGTTTGTCATCTGTTAATGTCAAAGCAAAATGCTCGACTTATCGTTTTATTAAGTCAAGTAACATGAGAAATTTTACAATACAAGAAATATATTTACATGTAATAGATACATTTATAAACAAGTATGTGATGATGAAGTACAAACAGAAAAAGGCAACTTCAGCAGAAAAAAATGATTTTACTGGTTTTTCATCTATCTGTAATGATGAGCAACTTATAGATCTTGCAGGTGAGACATTCAACAATTTGCAATTATTATTAAAACCATCAGCAACGATATTGTTTTAGCTGATAAAGGTTTTCCAGAAAAAAACTATTAATAAAAATAAAAACCCCGACTGCATAAAACTAAAAAAAAAATAAATAAGCCCAATAATTTAATAGGATTAACAGTTGGGACCTTTTTAAATTATGCGGGGTTCCTAGTAAAGATTTTATTGATTGAAGAATTACTTGTGGGTCCCGACTGTTAATCCGAATAAACTATTGGCTTGTTTATTTTCTTTTTAGTTTTATGCAGTCGGGGTTTTTATTTTTATAAATAGTTTTTTTATTTTTCACTTTTTTGTTAGGATTTGTTATGGTAATGATAATCATGTTATACCTTTTTGAAATCCTCGTATTAAGCTCTGAAAGAATTTGAAACCTATATTGTGGTATTCGAAACGAAAAATTTTTTTTCACTAAGTCCAATGGCATCCCACAGCCGCCATGATTGTTTTTTTTAACGTCACCTATCTAAAAACACTTGGGCTGTTAATACGAATCTAACGATACCTCAATTATGTAAATCCGTTAAGCGGTTTTGGAGATATGAGGTAATAAAGAATATTACATACATACATACAAGATCCGTGCGAAAAACATAACCCTTCCTTAGCAGTCGGGAAAATCTACATTTATGAAAAAACTTTATATGTATGTATTTGATTGATGATAAATATGCTTATGGGTAAGTACGCCTTATATCGAAAAAAACAGTAATTTAATGTCATTAAATAAATAAAAAATGTATATTATTCAGAGAGGCATTTAATTAAAAACCAAATAACACGAAACAATACGATCACACACATAACATACTTTGTCACAAAAAAGTTTACTCTCCTAAGTAAATTAATAAAACACTATTAAACAAAATTATAAATTAATTTTATAATCTATGATTCTAATTCAACTTCTTCGAATCTCGATCTATACGCCAACCACGCTGCTCCTGCTGTCAGTATAATCTGGAACAGATAATAAAATTATTATAACAAAATAAAAATATGAATCGTTTCGATAAACATACATTTTCAATATTTGTTATTTCAAATAAAATAATAATACAGCTGTAATATGTATTAGTTATCACAGTTGAGATATGCCTGAAAGCGATAGTAATGAATTCATTTACCACTTACTGAAATATTTCAGTAAGACTGACCAAAAATAAAAATTGTTAACAGAATATAGGGTACATAATTAATCACTAATTATCACATTTTTTTAAACAAACTTAAAAATGGATTTCGATGTGACGAATTCTAGTAGATTTCTCCTGAATCCTATAAAAAATAATATTATCAGTTTTTAGAACTAAATTCACCTGTAAACTAGTCACGAAAGCCCCAATGACACCCAAAGCAAAGGCATTATATCCCAACCATTGGCCCAATTCGTTTGCGCAACCAGCTGTATGCGCGTTAGCGAGTGTACACTGAAAGGGGGATATAGTGCCGTAATCGATGTGACAACAGCTCACTGGTATCCTGTTTGAGGTCCAGTCGTTGCGGCCGGCGACTCCGCAACATTCGAACTAAAATAAAAATAAACTCAGTTTCAATCTGTATACCGCACACAGCGGGGTGGGCAGAGGGAACCTAGTGGAGTGGAATTTGGAAGCATAACTTGTTGAGTGGCGGAACTCAATACCGCTGTGTCTGTACAATAGAGCGAAGAAATGTAAGTGTGAATTTAAATAAATATTTAATTTCCTCGAGTGAGAATGAAACCCACAACCAGTAGCATTTACAATCACACTTTGTGCCCCTGCGCCACGACTGACCTCAACATTCCAACATTGACAAAAATATAACAACAATAACATTTTTACTCCATATGTGACGCCATGTGATAGATATGAACTCAAAGCCACTTAATCGCAGAAATGTTTATAATTTTTAATGTTGACATGTTTATATGATTAAATGTTGGAAAAGTTGAACCTAGGAATAGGTTCCTAAGGTGTAAAGACACTCTATTTCAAACTTTCCTCCAAATTCTGGAGGCATTGCGTGTTGAGTGGCGGAACTCAATGCCGCGCTTTGCCTCGTTACTAGAATAAAAATATTTTATTTTCCTAGAGTGGAAATCGAATCTACAATGAGTCGCGTTTACAGCTGCACACATGTGCCCCGGCGCCATGAGTTAATGCAATTTAGATTTACAATAAACTTATATTTATATAATACCTAATAATTCCTAATCATCACCATGTTAAGATTCGCACTAAGTAAAATAGGATTATCAGGGAACCTTACACTAGGAAATAATGAAAAAATAAAACGACGGCCTTAGTCCACGTACCGTAAAATGAATATGTTTTATTATATTTAATACTAATAAACATTTCCGATAAATTATAATGCGGCAGTAAATAGGAAACGGAGTATCTTAACACTGGGTTCCCTCTATACACATATTAATATTACTTAAATGTTTTTTGGTGTTATATATATATATATATATATATATATATATATATATATATATATATATAAATAAAAATCTGTTCATCTAGTCAAACTCTTTTTACAGAAGTCGGTTAAAAAAGTGAAATAACTTACTCCCATTTGTAATTCATCCCAAACAACAGCCACTTCCATTCTTGTTTCATACAACTGCAGACTCTGGGACATCGGACTTCGTATATCAGTCACAGCATCATTTCGTAGTGAAAATCCCATTATTGTTATTGCAATTTCAAATATCAGAGTGACGAGCAGGAGAGCTACATACTGTAAAAAGTAAACAATAACGTATTTATGAAAGTATTATTTTCGGCGCCTGACAAAATGAAATAGCTGTCTTAAGTCATTTTAATAATCTCTATACCTTAAATTTGCAACTTAATAATTTTCTGTTGACTATTTAATATAGACAACATAGATATGTTAACTTGAGAAACAGAAACAGCTTATGAATTCGTAATTATTGTAGGTCTTACCCCAGCTATAAAATAAAACTGTTCCGATATCGCACCATAGAATCCAAGAACTGCGGCGAATAAGATGATCACACCAGTGGCGATTGTAAAACTTGGCAAAGTGAAAAATCTGGCCGTCAGCAAAGTATTATATTCGTTATAAAGCACCAACACTACTATACCAGCTATCAAAAGCGTTAATCCGGTTAACTAGAAAATAATAAATAGTTTTTTAAATAAATTAAATAAAACTTATTTAGAAAAGTGAACTTGTAACTCTTACCAGAAATATACCATTTAACGCTGCTAGTGAATATCTAACTGATTTAAAAAAAATTTGGACTTTCATTTTAATATATAAGAAGCAAATGCTTTTACAATTTTATTAGCTCCGTAGTTTATGAAACGTGATAGCGTAACTGAAACCGTAAGATGGTTTATCAATCTCATAACTGCCCAATATCTTAGTTATCTTGACATGCTCTTCTAATCCTTATCTAGGTTGTTTATAATATTTTTAGAACATTATTTCATGAACAATTGTGCCATGTCGCATATTATTGTTGAATGACACTATTATATATCATTAACAATATGTAGATATTTATTAATTATGAAATGGTAATTAATAGCATTTACCGTATATTTCTTCTTAAAAGTTGGATATAGAATAATATCAATTCTGTTTATTATAAAAATGTAAGGAGTCTGAAGGACAATACTCTGTATACTTTATAATGGACTTTAAGTAGTCGAGTGCATCGATTATGCCACACGAATGTAGGTACACTATTAAATAAAATACGTTAATCAATTATTTATATATATTTATTAAATTATTTCAAGAGATTCTGAGGATTTTGCATTGTAATTCTTAAAAAAATCTATATTTTTTTCTGTACAATGAGAATTATTTACGTTACGATAAAGAAAATATTATTTTTGTAAGCCTGGCCGCACACGTACAATGATATTGTCAATGAAGTACGTTTTGTCAATGATATTACGTGTGTGAGGCCGATTTTCAATATTATCGTAGATTTCTAAATATTCTGTTTATGCCACAACAATGTCGGAGGGAGGCGGGTATTGTCAATAATATTATCATGTGCGGGCGCGCTGCAATATTTTAGTTGAAAAAAAGAAAAAGTTGGCGAACAGTATAAACATATATATAAAACGAACAGTATGAACATAACAGTATAAATAGCGAAAATAATACTGATATTACTACTCCCACGGAAAAACAATATTAAATAGAGTTTGTTAAAACATGGCAAACTAGTAATAAAATTAGCTTCACGATGTATGCCGTAACCAGCAGGGTGGGCAGACGGAATCTATTATTAAGACACTTTGTTTCCCGTTCTTTCTTCGAGCGGGAATCGAACCCACAACCTGTCGCGTTAACAGTCACACTTTGTACCAACACAGGCTCCTGAGCCACGAATGGCCTGTGTTGTAGTTCGTTAATTATATTGAAATGCTTAAACTCAGTTATTTTTCTCATCTAGATTTGGATCTATCTTTTTTATCGCTTTTTTTGTAATTAATCTAAATCCAATAACTAAAGCAACGGCTTATTTCATTCTAGATATTTTTTATTTAACACGTACGCATACAAGCTACTAAGCAACTGTATCAGATTTTACTACAAAATATTGTCAATAATATTGTGTAGTGTGCGAAGCCATATATTAAACAATATTTTGTCAATATTGTATTGACTATAATATTGTGTGTGTGCAGCTAGCCTAGAGTATGTGTTAAAACAACTAATAAACATCCTAAATTGCAAAATTATAGAACATTTTATTTTTATTCTTTAACTTCAATGTATGAGATAGAAAAATAAACTTATTAAATTGAATAACATAAAAATGGTACATTATTTATAAAATACTATTTTTATTAGAAGTTTTCAAAGTAATATATAGCAGATTTTTTTAAAGTAGCAACATTTCATACAAAAAATCAGTTCAATAAGTTGCTCTAAGCGAGCAACACCAATTATTACTAATTTTATTCATTCGTGGGTTGTTTGGCTAGCTGATTGTGGATTCGTATTTTGTTCGAGTGTGTTATCATATACATTGGCGGTAAGCTTTTTCTATTTGTATTAAAAAAAATAAAACGTATAAACAATATAAAAGAGTTTATAAACATTTTTTTTGTAAAAGTCGTACTTATTTTTACTCTACGGACTGGTTTGGCTGACTCAAGAGCGCAAATCGATGTTTTGGCTTGTGATGTGCGCAGCGAAAGGAGTAAAACTAATTCTTTTGTTCCAGATTATTTTTTATATTTAGAATATCACTATAAAAATGGCAATCGGAGCAGGAATGTCGTGTGTGAAGTACCTGTTATTTTCTTTCAACCTTTTGTTTGCTGTAAGTATTATTTTTTTCACAATTTTTCCTTGAAGTTACTTGGCGGGTAGTATTTGCGCTAACTACTTATACATCCTTTCTCTTTCTTTAAATATATCAAAGTGAATTTAATTACGATTTGATTTGTCCACATTTTACTTTTAAAAATATTAATTTTTTGCGCAATATTACCATTTGTTGTCGCATATGTGTACATCTAAAATTGCAGAGGTTTTTGATAATTGATAAAAATAAATTATACACTATTCCTGTAAAATGTATTTTTCCTCCCCTCTATAAAATGAATCATTTTGTTTTAGATAACAGGATTGATAATATTAATAGTTGGAGCAAAATCTGAGATCAATGCCCAGCCATATGTTAGTTTGACTGATGAAAGCTTCTACACATCAGCCCCAGTGATCCTGATTATAGTTGGATTGATTGTTTTTGTTGTCGCCTTCTTCGGATGCTGCGGAGCTGTGAAGGAGAACCATTGCATGATTGTTACAGTAAGTGTTTTAAAAGTAGGTTTATTTAGAGCTTTGTTTACATGGCCAAATGGAAATAACTAACAGTTAGCTTGAATGTTAACTTGAACTATGGATTAGTGGTCAGAGCGCCTGGTTGGTTTCCAGGAGGCACGGGTTCGAGTCCCATTATGTTCAAATTTTTATATGTTTTCTAAATAAGTAACTTGCAGTTTTTTTTACACATGACACATTCTGCTTGAGGCAACTGACCCCAGGAACATTGGTTTATGTCAAATTCTGTGATATATGAACTATCCAATACAATTCAAATCATTTAAACTATTCAGTTTTATAATATATATTAAATATAAATTAGAATTAATTGAAGGGGATGTTTGGAAAATTTTATTTACTTTTCAACTACTATGAATAAGTATTGTTTTTCAATGTTTGTAGCGTACTTTAGAGAACTTGAAATGATGCGTTGTCACTTTTACCAATATTATATTTGTAAATAAAATGATTTTTTAATACTATCATAAAACTACAAAGTGTTATTTGCTCTAATAACTACATTATATGCCACTTTTGTATAGAAACTGCAATAAACGAAAAGTAAAACTATATCAGTTTAAACCTTTTTTAGTTTTTGCTTGTATACATACAAGTTTAAATGTAAATATTATCAGTACATGAAAATATAAGAAAAATACTTTCAATATAATATATCTTATATTAGTTACACTTGTAATAAACACATACAAGAAATTCATGATTTTAGACATTATTTTTATTGCAATTAAATATACAATTTGTATTAGCATTTGCCGATTGATACCTTAATATTTTATTTATAAAATGAATTGTAAACAGTGTTATTGCAGAAATGTCACTTAAGGCTTATTTATTTTCTTTTACTCATAATAATATGAATAATACTCTGATTCAGTTTAATATACCTATTTTTATTCACCAATACATTAAATGTATAGGTAATGATGTTGGCTATGAGTCAAAATTAGTTTATTATTTGTTTAACAGGATCTTAATTGTGTTTGTTTTAAGTTCATAAATATTTTTTCCACGCAGGTTCCTTATAAGAAGTATAGGAAACATAGCATAGGGATGACTTTTTATTTAGTTTATTAAAATAAGTACAGGAACCGGAATTAAAAGGGTTAAGCTTTTACAATGGAAATAACTATTAATATTCTTAGATTCAAACAAACATACATCAGAGTAGGTAATGGTAACCTAGTGTCGAGACACTCCGTTCTATACCTTCCGCCCAATTTTAGTGACATTGTGTATTGAGTGATGGCATTTTGATATCAGAATAAGAAAATGCAAATACTATAATCGAAGTGAGAATCGAACACATAGCCCTCGCATTTATTGTCAGACACTGTGCCACAACGGCCTCGTAGAATTATATAGAAACGTAAGATAAAGGTATAAAAGCCCCCGTAAATGAAATTGCTGGTACGACCCGTATAATTCTGCCATATCCAAAATAAGGCTATTATTAATTACATGTAGCTATTCTCGTACACTATATATAATCTTAATAAATGTTTATTGCCAATTTTGTTGTTTTTCCCAGTAGACTTAAGCGATCTTAAATTAATTGATGTGAACTAATTTCTACCATAGTGGGTTGTTCCATTTATTTAGAATGATGCTATTATAGTATATGGTTGATATAAATTATTTGCGATTATAACAAAACGTTAACACTGCATTTATACATCTGTGTGTGTTTTTTAGGAAACTAACTTCACGCAGTATTCCCCAAATAGAAGGGTAGGCAAAGGGAACCTACTGTTAAGACACTCCGTTCCTCTTTTTCTGCTGAACTTTCGAGGCAAAGCATGTTGAGTTGCGGAACTCAATGGCGCGCTTTTGCCCTTATTACGAACGAAGAAAAGAAAATACTAATAAATAATAATTTATTACCCCGGGTGGCAATCGAACATCCACATACGTGACTGTAAACCGTCATGTTTACAGTCACGCATGTGCCACTACGCCACCATGGCCTCTTCCTTTTAGTTTTACACTTTACCATTAATTTCCCCTATATGGAAACCGAACCTAGACATGTCTCAGCCATATAAGCTAATAAGGTAATCAAACTAATCACACATAATAATAATAAACTACCAATATGACCATTAGAGACAGTTCTTACGAAACTATAAAGATAAATGTATAATGTATACGCTAATGTTCTAATTATTAGTTAACAAGGTTTTCTTCATAGTTATTTTTGCGTAATTACAATAAGAAAGTGTAAAATTTTATCAAGTTATTAAAAAAATAAAATAAAAATAAATCAGCTTCACGCTGTATCCCGCATACAACAGGGAAGGCAGAGGGAACCTAGTGTTAAGACACTCTGTTCCCCACTTTCTGCCGAATTCTGAAGGCATCGCGTGTTGAGTGGCAGAACTCAACGCTACGCTTAACCTCGACACCAGAGCGAAGAAATGGAAATATAAATTTAAGTAAATATTTCATCTCCTCGAATGGGGATCGAACCCACAACCAGTCGATTTTACAGTCACACCTCGTGCCGCTGCGCCACGACTGGTAATAGTTGTTACTTGTAATTTATAATGTTTGGTAATTATTATATTATTGTCGTAGCTATTTGTAGCTCCGTCCTCCACAAGATTGAAGAAGAACGTGCTCAGCTGGTTTGGGCACGTCGAACGAATGAGTGATGAAAGAATGGGAAAAAAGATTTATGATGGAAAAGTGAGTGGTAATTAGGGGTTGCAATATCGGACCATTTAAGCAAAACCGGGATTTTCGATATCGACTTCAGAAAAATCCCGGAATCCCGGGTTTTTTCGATATTTTCGGGATTTGACTAAATTAGTAATTTTTCAAGCTTCTTCTTATTTTTAGAGTTAAGTTAGGAGGTTATTTTTAGGGAAGTAGTAAATTAAATTATATTTACTAAATAAAACAATTTTTAATTATTATATTATATAATAAACAAACACTAAACTAAACTAGCTTCACGCTTTATCCCTAACGGAGTAGTCAGAGAGCACGGAACGCCAAATGCTACGGTCTCTACATACCTGTCCACTGTCATCAACCTGTTCATACATGCCCTCCGGGGGGCCCTCATGCTTTTTACGCGACCTTTCTCCAGTATCTTTGATACTGTGTTTTCGAAGGTCAACCGAGGTGTCCCCCCTATCTCTCTTACCACTCACTTTTCCATCATAAATCTTTTTTGCCATTCTTTCATCACTCATTCGTTCGACGTGCCCAAATCAGCTAAGCACGGTCTTCTTCATTCTCACCGTGACATCCTCGCTAGTACCTGCCATTCTGTGTATCTCTTCATTGCGGATTTCATCAGTTAAGCTGACTCCACATATCCTGCGAAGAGATCTCATCTCCACAGCATTCATCTTTCTTTCATTCTTCTTCTGTAATACCCACTTTTCGCTGCCGTATAACAGTGTCTGTACCAAAACTGCATTGTGCCAAACGCGGCCAGCTGTCCTAACGTTTCGCCGTCTCATCAATTCAGCTAAGGCTTCGTTAACCCTGTTACCGGCAGCAATACGCCTTTCCACATCCATCTCGTATCATCCATCTCTACTGAACATACTTCCCAAGTATACCTCTTCATTCACTTGTATTAATATCTTACCATTTACACTGATCTTTTATTCCGTCCTTTCTTCATCTGTTCCAAAAATCAGAACCTTTATCTTATTCACATTGATGCTTAGATCATTATTTTCACACCCTTCTTTCAGAGTGGTGACCAATGTCTGCAACTCGCATTCTGATGATGCAATATGCACTGCATCATCTGTCCCGTTAAGTGGCAGAACTCAACCTCGACACCAGAGCGACACCAGAGAAATGGAAATATAAATTTAAGTAAATATTTCATCTCCTCGAGTGGGGATCGAACCCACAACCAGTCGGTTTTACAATCACACTTTGTGCCGCTGCGCCACGACCGGCCTCTTATATATTATATATTATATTAATCAACATTAACGAATCCATTGAGGCCGGTCGTGGCGCAGCGGCACGAGGTGTGACTGCAAAACCGACTGGTTGTGGGTTCGATCCCCACTCGAGGAGATGAAATATTTACTTAAATTTATATTTCCATTTCTTCGCTCTGGTGTCGAGGTTAAGCGCGGCGTTGAGTTCTGCCACTCAACACGCAATGCCTCCAGAATTCGGCAGAAAGTGGGGAACGGAGTGTCTTAACACTAGGTTCCCTCTGCCTACCCTGCTGTGTGCGGGATACAGCGTGAAGCTAATTTAATTTTTTTTTTAACATTAACGAAAAAAAATGACACCTGGAACATCGACGAGCAAGAACAGCGTGCAACAACGACGCGCAATGAGAAAATACAGTATTCGTGCGTTCCTTGGTCGGGCCGGTCAAACTCAGTTAATATCGTAAAATTCCAGATTTTGAGGAAAACTCATCGCTTACTTTTGCCGATGTATGTTATGTACCATTGTATATCTTAAAGAAGCCTGGATTTAATAGCAGGCACGTTTTAATTCGAATAACTAACTTTTAACTTTGTAAAATCCGAAAATATCGAAAATCCCGGTTTTTTGTAAAATTAAAACCGAGATTTTAAGACCTATATTTGGTCCGATATCCCGGGATTTTTGAATCCCGAGATCCCGGATTGCGACCTCTAGTGGTAGTAGACGTAGGGAGAGACCCCGGTTGACCTTCGAAAACACAGTATCAAAGATACTGGAGGAAGGAACGAAGACTATCTCGCCTTGATCTTCAGATTTTTTCGTTTATTTTAAATTTCTTTTATTTTCGTACCGTAAAGTATATGTAGCAAAGATTTTTATAAAAGAATAACCAAATACGTATAAGCTTTTAAAAATCTTTATTACCAAATTACGGACTAAGACTATATACGAGATCCATTACAAATTGTGATTTTTTGATTCATTTTATGTAACTTCTATAAATAAAAGAAATAACGTATTTGCTTATTCTAGCAGTAAAAACCAACTAAAAGTATAATCTGGATGACGGAAATCCGATTAACGACGCTCCCTAGTTTCCAACATCATTATTAGGGCTTCCGTTTCTTCCCTACTCTTAATTTTGTTTTATAGTAGTAATATTTTAAATGCGGCATTATAGGTACTTTTTTTTTAAATTTAAAACAAAAATAAACGTAAACTTATGTACATTTATATAGTAACAAGAAGATTCACGCGTTTTCCCGCATAACAGAGAAGGCAGCGGGGACTTAGTTTTGGGGCACTGTTCCCTACTTTCCACTTTGGTATCCGCAACGTCCCGCTTTGGTAAAGTGCGGCGTTAAAGTTCCGTCACACATCTCCTTAATTATTATTAGTACTCCATTTTCCTCCGAAATCTCCAGGTATTGCATATTAAATGACGGATGAATAATTTAATCCTTTCGTTACCAGGGCTAAAATATTAAATATTTCAATTCCACCGAGTGAGAATCGAACCCACAAGCGCTTACTGTGACGGCCTCTGATCTCCTTAATTAATTTGGACAAAATAGAGTACAGAGTATCTTGACACCAAGTTCTTTCTACCTATTCTGATGTGCGGTGTACAAAGTAAAACTATTAACTAATTAAATTGTATAAGTATGCTACTTTGTTAGTACAGTTCCTTAGTGGTATAAATACATACTGTATTTATTATTCAATTTACAAGCAAGGAAAATCGCGATATATCTGAAGAAATAGGTTAAACCAGCTATTCACAAAGAACTTGAGACATATAGGTACAAAAAATAACGATGATTTTAAGCCTTAAAACAAACAGAAAAAACTTATTGCACAACATTTCGTTGAACCTGTTGTGGTCAAGTATGACGAGATCTGTTACATATTTCAACATATTATTTAAATAAGGCTGCATTGTATATAATATAGAATTTAAATCAATAATTTTGTCTAGACATGATGATGACGTCATTTAATGTCTAAGTTTTAATTAATTACGAGTATGTCTTAGAATCTCAGCTCAGCTTCACGCTGTATCCCGCATACAGCAAAGTAGGCAAGCTAGAGTAGGAACCTAGTGTTAAGACACTGCGTTCCGTACCTTACGCCAAATTTTACGAGGCATTGCGTTTTTAGTGGCGGAACTCAACGCCGAGATTTTGCCTTGTTGCCAGAGCAAAGAAATTAAAATAAATAATAATTCATACCCACGAGTGGGAATCGTCCACCCACAACCGTCGCGTTACAGTCATAACCTTGGGTTCCCGCGGCTCGATGGCCTTAGAATGTGTATAATGTTAAACAAAATATACGTATAATATAGTAATTAAAAAAAAACGGACGATAGTATGTGCGCAATCACTAATTAATAATGAAAAAATATATTAAAAAGTAAAAATCTCATTTGGCAGAATTCATTATATTTATTACTTCTAACTGGACACATTACGTATACTACAGTTAAAAGTTATTAAATTTAAAAAGCTACTATAAAATAAGATATTTAATTTTTTGTAAATAAATCAATTGCTTTTAATGCAACAAAAAATGACCAAATTGAGTTTCTTTCTCATTTCAATTTTATTCTTAAAGTATCTGGCATAAATTTGTTTCTTATTTTTTCGGCTACTTACATATCAGCTTCACGCTGTATCCGGCACACAGCAGGGTAGGCAGAGGGAACCTAGTGTTAAGACACTGTTCCCCACTTTCTGCCGAATTCTGGAGGCATTGCGTGTTGAGTGGCAGAACTCAACCTCGACACCAGAGCGACACCAGAGAAATGGAAATATAAATTTAAGTAAATATTTCATCTCCTCGAGTGGGGATCGAACCCACAATCAGTCGGTTTTTACAATCACACTTTGTGCCTCTGCGCCATGACTGGCCTCAAACAACGCAATATATCTGTATATTATCTCGTAATGTTAATTAAATTGCTTTTAAAATTTTATTTACTCATATGTAACCGTTTAAAGTATCTACAGTACTACGCCACAACGCTTATTTTATACGATGCATCAACAAGATAACTATCAGAATATTATTTTATATTATTCTATTTACGTATTATGTCAATAAGTCAAAAGTAATTGAGAGCGAAGTAATTGACAGCAGTAAGCTCGTGACCTCTGACACGCGTCGTCTCATCTCGTAAACGAAACTTCCTTTCCTTAATTCGACGTTAATAGATACATTGTGCAAGTGTAAGGTGTTTAAAGTAGTAAAATACAACATACAAAGCAGTATTTAGATACTGTTTGGAATGTCTTATTAAAAGAACGAGATATTTTCCCAGCATGTGGGAAATTTTATTCGTGTAGGTAGAAATGAAGACAGAGAGATTATCGGAGGCACTGAAACTATGAATATGAGTTAAAATTTAGGAATGCTTATATTTGTTAAATGTTGCTCTTTTACTTTGTTTTTACTGCGGCTTCGCCTGCTTAGTCAAATTGGAATAGTTGAGACATTCTGAGATCCCGACACGGATGTGACCACAGGTACACTGGGTTACATCAAACGTAATGTAATCGTGCCTATATCATATACAAAATTAATTCGAGAACAGAGTAACGAAATACAAATCTCTTTCTGAAATTGTTCATGAGAAAAAATCATATTCAATTTCTCGTCCTTTTTTTATAACTTAAAAAGCAATCACTCTAATATCTATTGAAGGGTTAATTAAACTGACCGCATTAATTACTATTGCATGTGCAATGTGTATTTTGTTCCTTTTGCCACTGAACTAACCAATCATAAATATATACAAATAAATAATATATCTAGTACCTATAAAGTACATTTTCACACTTTTTTATTCAGTTTTTTGACGTTAAAAACATTAAATACTTTACAGCATCAATTAAAATCTAATTATCGAGAAGACGAAAGTAAGTATCACACCTTCTTCGTCTTTTTAATTAATAACGTTTTTACTTTTAATGTTTAACACTAAATATTTTTAATAGTAACGTCGATTTCCTAGTTATAAATAAAAATAACTATGTAGGGTATATTAAATACGTGAGAGCAGTATTGTTACAGTGCATAAAAGCTGATAACACGTCGTCCAAACAGATACGTGTCGTGTTGATGTTGATGCATTCTCTTTATAGATAGATATTATTATTATAAAATTTCATTTATAAAGTCGTTATAAATAATATTTAAGTTAATTTTTAATGTTATTTTTTTTAAACGTCGTTCGGCTAAGAATCAGATTTTCTATAAACGAATATAAATCACAAGTAAATTATTTAAAAATTGTAAAATGCATCCAGTTGCAAAATAATTGAGACTTAAACAAAACTTACATATTTGTAAATAATGAAATGACGCAATCGTAGTGTAGATAGGACGTATTTAAAATGTCTGTAAGTTATATAATGCGACGCTGAGTTCCACGACAAATGAGCGGAAAGCTGAAATGACAGTTAAAGGCATTAAGTTCATTTGGATTTCTCATTCCCATCCATGGAGGTTGACAGAAGTAAAAACCTTGAACCTTGAAACTTGTTCAGAAAGCAAAAACAAAAAAAAATGTTTCTTTTACTAAACAGAAAATATTATGTTGTTTCTTACACAATTTAAATGAATTCAGCTTCATACTTTATCCCGCACACAGCAGAGTAGGCAGAGGGAACCTAGTGTTAAGACACTCCGTTCCCCACTTTCTGCCGAATTCTGGAAGCATTGCGTATTGATGGTCAGAACTGAACGCCGCGCTTTTGCCGCGACACCAGAGCGAACAAATAGAAATATACATTTAAGTAAATATTTCATCTCCTCGAGTGGGGATCGAACCCACATCCAGTCGGTTTTACAGTCACAATTTGTGCCCCTGCGCCACGACTCAATTGATAAGAATTCACCAACCATAGTCAATGATAGCATGATTAACCTTAAATAACTCAATTCCTTATCAATGTAAAACCGTAAATTAGATAGATAGTCATATTTACATGAATTTTCCTCAGTATGACCAAAGTGAAACGACGCTATATATTTACACGATACACGGTAACGACCCGAAAGGGAAGGGAATAAACGCTGCTTTAAAGTAACCAAAATCAATACTTCACGTGTTTCACTTTCAAGTCACCTATGTGCTTTACCAGACTAGAATAAGTTAAATTATTACCGGTTTATAGATCCTACAGACCGACAAAAAAGAATCTAAGGTTTTTGCAAGTCAAGCTCTAGCTGATACAAGTAGTTAGGTTGTGTAGTAAGTTATTATTGTAGCTGTTAAAATTACCATCAAATATGAAAACTATTATTTTTTCCTAAGTTATAGATATTGTAAGATTTGTTTTAAATTTAATATTTGTAAAACAGCCTGAATTGGTTTGTACAATTTCCTAAAGCTTTTTTTATATAATTAATAAGTTATGAGGCCAGTCGTGACGCAGCGGCACGAGGTGTGACTGTAAAACCGACTGGTTGTGGGTTCGATCCCCACTCGAGGAGATGCTGATTTTATTAATAAGTTACGAAAAAAAGCACATCTATGGAGTAAACATAAAAGTATAAGTAAGGCCAGTTTCACCACTGGCTGGTAAAGCCCCGGACAGCCTTATCTCCCAGACAAGCTATAATTTTTTATTTCACAGGTCTCAAATAGTAATATCTAGTAGATACACATTTGACACATGCATTTAATTTTTACAAACTTATTTGTAATTTAAAAATGTAACAAATCTTATGAATTATTACCTACTATTAACGTTCATTAATGAGAAAATTTTTCTTGAATGTTATTGAAAATATTTCAAACAGGACTTTAAATGATACTCCAATTCTACGATTTCTATTACATCAATCATTTACCTTCAAACTTAAATAACCGTTGCAAATTGCAACTTATTTCGACACGGTACTTCGCATACTTTACGCCGTTACTTACACTATTTCATAGAACATAGTCGTATGTTGACACGACCTCAAATTGCACATGCCTTTACGAATTGGTCGATGCGCATGATTGACATCCAACCTTGGCTTTGACAATAGAATAGAATAATATCAACTATTGTAAATCACTTATTTATGTTGTTAGCATCTCTGTAGTTGTAACAAGCGTATAAGAATTTCGACGTGGCTCGATAAGAACGTATGGCTTAGTTTGTCAGAGCGCTTGGACGGATTCCAAAGAGGCGCGGGTTCAAATCCCGCTACGTTCAAGTTTTATATACGTTTCCTAATTAAGTATTTTTCTTTCCTAAATGTAAAATAAAAAAATACTTTAAAAATATTTTAAAAAATCTATTTGCAGTTTTTAAATTAACTAAAAATGTAAACAAATATTAAGATATCTTTTCATAATCTCAAATTGTACTATAATTTATTTGCGAGATAAACAGAAAAAACTGAGATTGATTTGCTTTGATGAAAAATTTCAACACAGCACTTTATAACTGGACCAAAAAAATATGTACATTATATAAATGAACAATCAACTAAAGGACTAAAGGAGGACTGTCTCTGTCATGGCGCAGAGACACAAGCCTGGATTCGATTTCCACTCAAGGAAATGAATTATTTTCATTTTGCTCGTTCTGGTAACAAGACAAAGCGCGGCGTTGATTTTTGTGATTAGCGCATTCAAGCAAACCAACTAACTAATAATTTAAGTATCGATATAGGTGTATAAAAAAATAATATTACTTATTTTATTTTCCAGTTTTCAGTATTCCTGCTATTAATCTTCATAGCGGAACTGGCAGTGGGCATTGCAGGCTATGTGAAGCACACGGACCTAGAAACGTCCATTGTTCGCACTCTCAACGAATCGATCACCCGCTACTCCACAGATCCTGATATTAAGAAGAATTACGATATCATCCAGACTGATGTGAGTTTTTATAGTTATTTAAATTACTTTATAATTCGTTGAAGTTTTTAATATTACATATATTTATTTTAATGTACCAATAATTATTATTAAAATAAAATAAACTTATTTTCATCTCGGATACTCTAATATGTATGTATGTAGTTTTAAAAAGAATTTGTAAACAAATTAATCATCAGTTCCTGCCTGAAAAATTTCAAATATTAGAAACGATCAAAACGTAATATTTAAAATATTAGTTAAGTAAAAAAAACACAAATACATCTCAAAAATATGAAAAAAAAAAACATTTGATTCATTGCAATGATTAAGCAAACTATACAGTGATTTGTCCACTGTCCTTGTCAACTTCCTGCAACGACACTTAAAAAAAATACCTTAATTATTATATCATTAAAAATTGACGCCATAATTTTATATAGAATTGATTTTACCGTTCAATAAAAAGAAAATAGTTTTTTAAATAAAATGTTTATAACGTATTTGAAATCGGGTCATGTTCATTTAAATTTAAATATTTTGTATCGAATATCATGTGTTCTTGATATGTTCACAACAGGACTAGGACACAATATTTGTGTGTTTGGACAAGTGCATTTTTTACATTCTGGTAAGACAAAATTTAACACTCGAGTTCCACTGTATTTTTAAATTGCTCTGAAAACTCATAAAAAAAACTCTAAAAACTCTGAGATCTATCTAGAGATGCGGTTTTCAATAGTAAAATCAAAAATGAAAATTAAATCAGCTTCACGCTGTATCTGTACACAGCATGGTAGGGAGAGGAAACCTAACGTTAAGACACTCCGTTCCCCACTTTCCGCCGAGTTCTGGAAGCATTGCGTGTTGAGTGGCGGAACTCAATGTCGCGCTTTGCCTCGTCACCAGAGCGAAGAAATGAAAATATAAATGTAAATAAATATTTCATTTCCTCCAGTGGGGATCGAACCCACAACCAGTCGCGTTTACAGTCACACTTTGTGTCCCTGCACCACTACTGGCCTCCTTTTCAATAATAATATAGTATTATTTTCTGTATAAAGTTAAAACATATCAAAATTGAAAGACATTTCCTTTTTCACGTTCCGGTTATATACAAACATTGGGTATATGATGGCAGTAATAAAGCTGCACTTTGTAGATAAGATAACGAAACGTGAAAAGTAGCATATCTATCTAATAAATAAAATAATTGAGTATAGACTGCCTTTGTTAGCCGTTCATAGAAACGCTGTTGTATGGGTGTTATTCAGTCTTACTATAATATATTCAAAGAAAGTAATGCAAAACGACGACTATTTCATAATTTATCGTTTTACATTTCAAATTTTCGATATTCCGCCATGTCGTGTAGACAAATGCTCTGAATTCTGATACACAAATAGTTGACAAGTATTTGACATTATTAAACAAACATAATTGCGAATATTTGTTTGCAAATTATAAGTTGAAAACGTGACTTACTAGATAATCACGCTGTTTATTAGTGAAAACCACATTAAATTCCTTGCGTAGCTCGAAAGATTGAAGCGTACTTTAGAAAACTATTTTATATAAAGTTTGAGGCTGCAACACACAACAGGTTGTGGGTTCGATTCCCACTCGAAGAAATGAAATATATATTTTCATTTCCTTGCTTTGGTAACGCAGCAAAGCGCGGCGTTGAGCCAATCAGCACACAATGCATCCAGGATTCATTTAATGGGGAAAGAAACTGTCTAATGAGTACGGATTATCGTAACACTAGCTTCCCATATTCCCTCTGCCTACCCTGCCTTGTGTGGGATATAGAGTAAAACTAAAAAATGTAGATAAATTAAAAAAAAAACGGAAATATGGCATGTATTTGCATTAAATAATAATAATAAAAAAAATAGTAGCAATATAATTTTTATTAACGTATAATTTTATTATAATGTATTATGTGACAGTAAAAGTAAGTAAAAAAAAGATACGAACAGTATTTTAAATATGTATATTGCAAGATTTATTCAACCTCCATTGTGTATTTAGTAATGCATTTTCCTCTTAGGTACATTATGATGATATGAACGTAAATGTAATCGAAAAAATTGTTAAAAAGGAAGGAATTTAGTAGTGTGGTGATGTGTGTATAGTATACTTCAAGCGGGCGAAGCCGCGAGCGGGTCTCTAGTTTTATTATAAAAAGAATATTACAGTTTTTTTATACCTTTGTCATAAAAACCTTAATGTCAATCAATTTCAGCGCGGATCTATCCTAACGTCTAATAAATATATATATATAATCGAATATTTTACTCACAAAGAAAAAAAATGATTCCAGCTCCAATGCTGTGGTGTGAATGGAGTAAACGATTGGATTTCCCACGGCCTCCCCATACCATCAACATGTTGTGCCGGACAGGAGATTTCCAACTTCAAGCCTGTGGCCTGCACCGTGGACTCCCCCTCCCTCCACACACAGGGCTGTCTCCCACTTATCCTGGCTCGTTTGAAAGATATAGCTTTAGTTCTGGGCGGTGTAGGACTGGGCATTGCGTTTATACAGGTTGGTTGAATGTTTATATAATACGTTAAGACATTATAGTGTTCGTGAGTCAAGATATTTCTGCACCATGAACTCTCTCCTACCTACACCTACACGCAGGGCTACTTATCTATTGGTTCGTTTGAACTCGATATTATGTTTGTACAGGTAAGATGAAGGTTTATACTTGTAGGCATTGTTGTATTCACGGATTATATTTCTAACGACAATTCCGTTGCCTGCACAGTGCACTCCCCTCCTGCCACACACAAGGTACGGTTACGGTGAAGGTACTAATAACTAGTACTTATGTCAAGTATCTATTGCCACCTAATTTAATTATAAATTAAAAAAATTGAACATCTCACTCCCACTCATAGCTCTTTTTAATTAAGTGTTTTTTTTTTAGTTTCAAACATCAATAAAGAAAACATATTTGCATTGACAATTTACCATATATTAATTCGAAATGTATTCAGTATACAGTGCGTGCCGCATGATGCTATTTATTACAGCATTTAAGAAAGAGCAATCCTATTAATATATTAAATATGATAGTTTGCAAGGATGGATGTTTGTTACACTTTCACGTAAAAACTACTAAACCAATTTGGGTGAAACTTTACAGGAATATTGAATATATATCAGAATAATGCAATAGTACACAATACACTATACAGTATATATTTATTTGTAATATCTAATAATTATAATATATTTGTGTATTTTCAGCTCCTCGGTGTAGTATTCGCGTGTTGTCTCGCTCGCTCCATACGTAGCCAGTACGAGACAGTGTAAAGCAACTGCAGTTACCCCCTAGTTACGCCTTATTAATAAACGTGGTATACAACCCTTTAAAACCTTTTATAAATATATATAGAAAAAATATCAATCAAATGCTCTAAATATAACAAGTACAATTCTTTTTTTTGTAATTTTGTTTATAATTTAATTTATTCTTCGTTTATTAATAAAGCTTATAATTTTAAGTACATAATATTTAATTATTTACACATTTAATTATATACATAAAAAAGTTAAAGTGCAAATGAAATATCAAATTTTAGTTATTTTTATATAATTTTGTTTACATAATTAATTAAATATTAATAATTAGTTCAATTATTTTTTGTATATTTGTATGAATCATCCCATCAATCGAAATCAGCGGAGAAGACTGATTTTTTCGAATAGACGGTTAAAATGCCAAATTGTCATCAAATTCACTATTTCCATGTAATTGTTTTAATGATATTTTAATCTTTATAGATTTTAGTGATTATATTCGATCTTATATAACGTATAAGTAGATGTGCACTATTGTATTGGTCTCTTAGAGGATGTAATTTAGATATATTTTACATTGCATCAAATAATAATATGAATTGTCTATTTTAAAGTGTTTCTTAGTAATTATATTTATAATAAATCTCTGTATATGATGGAATTGGTGTTTTATTAAAATTTTGATAGGCTTAAGTATTTTTTGTGTTAGTCAAAAACGAAATTATAATGAATATTTAGGTTTTTTTTAAATTTTAATTCTTACTTACACTACAGACTTATGGTCCGTACCTTTTGTTATTTTTACATTTTTTTTAATACTTTTTTCTATAGATATTACCTAGAACTAGATTTATGTTATTACATACATATATTTCTATATTTATATTATACGATATCTGCTTAAGACAGTCCAGTTATTCATTTCAGTTGCCACTTACTAACTTAATCTAACACTATAATCTAAATCTACATGCATAAAAATAAACATTGTAAATAAATTTAACTTAATTGATTACAATAGATAAAATGTTCATTACGGATTACAAGATAAATTTTATACAACCATACAAATATTTCTTACGATTAGGGAAAGTGGGATGTGGATGGCATTACCGCCAAGATGGAGGACATGACCGCTTCGTTTCTATCTTTTATGCCCATCTTTAAATTATACTCCGCAATACCTTTTGTCGTTGCTTCTGTTGCCTTCCGAATAAGCCTTTTTATAGCGTCGTCGTCACCACTGGTGTAATAGGAACATCTGTCTGTGTGACGCGTTATTGCTACAATTGCGTGTGAAACGCTGTCATGTAGTTGTAATTTCGTCGACTTTGTGTTCACTATTATAACCGTTGCATTTGACAGGCCTTGGGCTTCATGAATAGTCAACACTTTTGAACCTATATTTACCCCATATCCCTGGTGGATTAAAGATTTTTTCTCCTCTTGAGTAAATGTAAGGTAGAGGGTTTCCCTGAGGTCTCGTGGCGCTGGTGTAGTTCTTAAATTTTCTATTCGGAGGGAGTGTACTACTTTTTTGGAAGAGTATATACCAAAGTATATCTCTTGAAGTGCATAGGCGACGTCCATGGGGCTTCTATGGGTACACAATAGGTCCTGGTTGATTTTGACAATTTGTGATGGACTACGGTAGAACATGTCGAAGAGATTGTCTCGGTCAATATAGGGGCGTTGGTTTATATCTCCAACCAGAAGAATTTCTTCTGCTCCAGAGATTCTAGCAGCCCCCACTATGGCTCCAAAGTGGTTCATCAGGGCTTCATCTACAATTAGGCGTTTACACGTTTCTGAAATATCTAACCCATTAACCAGCATTGATGCCATAGTGCGAATTTTACTATTCACCAAATTTCCTATACGTACCGAGAGCTTCTCCCGAAGTTCATTGGCTGATTCTATTGTGTTGGTAGTAATAAAGTCCCTATCCGTGTTAA
>JAAIXJ010000006.1:798425-928556 GCA_013403705.1 Heliconius hermathena | reverse complement strand
TATATACAGGGTGGAAGTGTCAGCACCACATTAAATGAAACCACAGTTTTAACTACTCTATAAAAGCCTAATATAATTCAGAAAAAAATAAATTCCCAAAAATGAAAAAGTTTTTTTTTCAAACAAAATAAATAATAAAATTGTCATTTTAAAACAAAACGCCATTTGTAAGGATGACGCACGCACACATAAACCTATCAAAGGAACACCGCCGCACACGCCTCATTTCGAAATCGAGTCATATGTATTGGCGATAAAGTTCAAAGTTGTTTAACCTTTAGTAGTATTTTTGTAGTAGTAAGTGCTTATGTTATTGGGATCTATACGTAATCGCGTCACACGAATACAGATATGGATAAAAATCGTGAAATGAAAAAAAAATCCTACGTCCAAACTGTTGAGGCATCTTGATTAATTTCTTTAGGTATAGGTTTGAAATATTTTACCCTATATGCTGTTTCCGTAAATGGAGCGCTGCCTCTTCCATCCTGTATAATGAAACAGTAAAAATATTTTGTCTGTACATTTAGTATTTTTGACTAAAATGGATAGAGGAATACTTAAAAAGAATAACAGAATTTTTGTCTGTCTGTATGTATGATCACGCTTATCTCCGAAAATCCTGAACAGATTTACTTAAAATTTTCACCGATTGCTTTGTTTTAACTCAGCATAACATTTAAAGTGTTTCATTAAAATCAGTTCGTTAAATAAAAGTTATCATCATTCGAATGAACTAAAAGCATTAGTTTGCCTGTGAATATTACATAGCAATCTATATCTATACTTATAATAAATGTGTTTGTATTAAATTTGTGTTTTTAACTGTATAATATATATTTAGTAAAACGTCGTTTTCGATTAATATAATTATATATTAAGTGAAATTTAACACAAAACGGTATTTTTTAACTGTCCGAACAGTTACAGTAGACAGTGGTCACGGATAGACACCCCGTCCCCGTACCCGTGACCACGGACTACTGCAAAGTATTCGAAATGTTGAGTTTCCAAAAATGTATAATTTTAAATAAACGCTTTACTATTTTAACAGGATTAATCATCGTGTTAAAATAGGTTCATTTAAAATGTGTAATAATCGTGAAAATCAAAGAACTTATTATATAATTATAAATATCTAGTATCAACATCGATCATATTTTTTAATTGAAAACAATCAAAAACCCTTCTCGAAATTACGATAATGTAGTAAAAAATAATATTAGAAGATTATAAATTAAAGTAATAAAAAATCATATTAGAAGTCCTTATGACTACAGCAATGGAGACTATAGCAATATCATGACTTCATTACTTCACTTAAAATATAAGAATGGTTTCTTCCTTACATAGTTCTCGGTATGTAATAAAAATTCACTACAAAAACACATGAGTGCAATTATCATTGCATTAAGTGATCTCTTAAAACCAGGCAACCCTGGGCTTGCGGCAGACTGAGAGCTGGCAACCATTGTTTTTCCAAATCCTTATGTGATTTTCGTTCACACGATGTTGAAATCACGTAAAAAACATCAGTAACTTTTCAACAAAAACGAATTACTATAAATTTAATTAAAGGTGATTGATTGCTGCACAATTTCTTCTAGGCAACCCTAGTGTAATCTATTATATCATGTATCATTCTTAAATATGTTTCATTGAAAAAAAAACAGATACCTACAGATTTATACACTGGGATCTTAGGCCATAAATTATCTGTTGGCAAATTGTAGTAAAATTAAGAATTTATAGGTGGAATTCGGGCGAAACCACGAGTAGGCCGCTAATATTATTACATTTATTATATGTTACAATAAATGTTTTTTGTTCAAAATCAGCTTCACGCTGTATCCCGCACACAGCAGGGTAGGCAGAGAGAACTTAGTGTTAAGACGCTTCTTTCCCCACTTTCTGCCGAATTCTGGAGGCATTGCGTGGTGAGTAGCAGAACTCAACGCCGCGCTTAGCCTCGACACCAGAGCGAAGAAATGGAAATATAAATTTAAGTAAATATTTCATCTCCTCGAGTGGGGATCGAACCCATGCCGCTGCCGCTGCGCCACGACTGGCCAAAAAGTTTTTGTTCAAATTATTTAAAATAAGGATAAAACATAAAATGATTATTTTTGATTGAAATCAAGGCTTACACGGCGGACTAACGCTGGTAAATCGTTGCGGGTGCAATAAACAACAAGGAATAATTGCATCCAAAAGTAACTTTCCTTTCTTGATTTTATTAAGCGTTACACAGATGCTATTTGCATTTAGCTAGGGAGACATAGTCAATCCATTTTTATTATATTACACTGCGCACTAAACAGTGCAACCATAATACACCGCGCTTTGTCTTACGAGTCAGGGATAATAATATAATTATAACCATTTTTTTCAACAACCACGACCATCTCGCTTAAAAATAGAAAGTTCCCAAATTCACCAAAAAAGAAATATGAAAAATTAAAACTAACCAAAATCTACGACCACAAGCAATAAGTAAAAAAAACAACAACAACAAAAAATAAAACAACCCTTCCGTGTCTAGTTACACACATTTTATTTGTCTATTTTATACCATGATATAAATTTTAACAAAAGATGATTATAAGGGTAGTTTTTACGAACAATCGAGGAACATCAGTCGCGTCTTGTCTGCAAGCATCGTCGAGTCACTGTATTAAAATAATTTAAAATCACATCCATATTACATTATAATAATAACTGTCCGTCACAGCACCACGCGACATACACTATACTAACACTATTATACGATTAAGAAATACATTATACATTACATTACCTAAACAATAAAATAACTTAAACTACTGTGTTTATTCTAAACGGAATATTTTAAGACGAAACCAGTGCCTGACGTTTGGCACACACTTGGAAACGGACCAGAGTTCAATGCGCATTGATATGTACCTTTAATAATAAAAAAAACTTTTTTATTTAATAAATTAATAAGAGGTGAATATCAAAAAGCATACATTTTAATATAACTTGGCATTGTTAAAGAGATAACGCTAAAACAGACGCCATATTACATGCTAAATTGAATACAATTCATATTTATTGTTTTTTAATTAGTTTAAAAAAGTTGACACAAAATTGTAGAAATAATACACTATTCAGTCCAAAACAACCACCTCTAACCTTATGAAATCTGTTACAATATTGTCAAGTCACTTGATAGTAAGGCAGATACAATCAAATGTATGAGACATACAAAACATAAAAAAAAGTTGTTCATTAAATAAATTATATTATACGCTAAGCTTGGCGTCGGTTCTACTGAGCTCATCTACATACATACATACATACATTTACTTTTACATGTGACACAAAACGTACGACAGAAATTGCACTCTTATATATATTATCAAGAAATTCGATTAGTTTTTAATTGTTTTCAATTTTCACTATCTAAAAAGTACACCGAAACACATATAAAAAAACTAATTTTCACGGATTTATACTATTCATAATTCATATTATTTATGTTTTTGAAATTCTTTTAGAAGTAAAATAGTGCTCATTATTAGTTAAAGTTCGAACTTTAACTATAGTATCACTAAAAATCATATGAAATGTAAAATCAAAAATTTAAACAACATAAATTATCTACAATAGAAATCCTTCTAAAATTCAATTACATTTAACACATAGTGCGACAACCAAAATGAAATAATTACTTACAAAAATTCAACTAAATCACATTTAACAACACAAAATTCGCATTTTTTTTTTGCTTATTTTAACAACAAAAGAGCAATCATAAATCTTGCTCTGGGACTTGGTAAAAAGAAAAAAAATATCCTCAAATCTGAACCAAAATTAGAAACAAGTCAACTCATTTCAAGTAATACTATAAAATCTTGCATATTTATAACTGATACAAAATCCTTTTTTTAATTTTAAAAGAGTTATGTATCATTTTTTATTTAAAATCAATGAAATGGAAACAAACATAAGAATAAAATTTATATCTTGTTTTTGAATACAATGACATGAAACAAAACCTGACAATTTCATACATTCGATAAGAACCCAGTAAAATATAGAGGCTACCAAAAGTTCTAAACACTGATTATTTTATATACATACCATAATGTATAAAAAAAATATTGCATTTGCAGTTTTGCACAGATAAGTACTGATAGGATTCCGGAAACGACTAGAACTTTTGTAACTGGACTATTGTATTCAATTTTTAAAAGTTTATATTATAACATACAGTATGAAGACAATAAAACCGGCGGACAATAAAATTATTCTCTTTGAAAGTACAAATGATTGTTTTAGCTTTACGTTGTATAATGCACATAGTAGGGTAAACAAGTAGGGTAAACAACCCAGTGTTAAGACACTCCGTTACCCACGCATCGTCCAATTTTTGAAACAATGCTTCCTGAGCGACGATACTTAACACCGCGCTCCGTCTTTTAAACGAAAACAAAATTTATTTCCCCCGAGTGGGAATCGAACCTTCAGTTTACACTCAGAAGCTGTGCCAATGCGCCACGACATCAAAAAAAAATTTTTTTTGGAAGAAAAAAAAAATATATATAAGCACATTCAAAAGAGACTCAATACAAAAAGGAGACATTCGATTGGCAGTTGTAGTTTAATAACCTTATAATTAATCATCACATACTAGTCAATTAAAGAAATTATTACACACTGAAACAATATATATTTATAATACATAAATTGAGAAAAACAAATTAATTATCATTAAATATTATAAATGACAATGTAAATTACAAAGTTTTCAAGTTATCTTTTTTACATGACAAAAAATATATTTTAGTAAACAAAATAAATTTGAACGTAGGAAATTCGAACCCGCGCCACCCGCGTCACCCGCGCCGTCAAAGTGCTATATGATCTAGTGGACCTTCTCATCAAGGTACGTTGAAATTCTAACGCGCGTTTACAACTGATTATTGACTTTGTTAGCAGGTTCTTTCCTTAATGTAAAAAAATTAAAGTCAAATAACAAAAAATATAAGAATAGTGTAATATTATTGTTCCAAATGTGCAATACACCGAAAATCCCTAACAACAAGTGACTAAACCCAAGTAAATATGCTTATTGAGATATCTGAGTATATCATTCTTCATTGGACACAGTATGCGTTTTGTATTTACATATTTTATTAATTAATCATAAAAATAAATTGTTATTTCGGAGTTATGTATACACTTACAGTTAGATGAATATCAAAATATCGTGGGACCTACAAAACCGCGCGGAAGAAACACTTAAGTAGTTATAAACACTTAGTACATACGGCCTCATTTATAAACGGTAGTTTAAGCTTCAGATTTAGTTAAACCACCGTAAAGTTTATGAATAAGGCCGATGAGATCGTCACATTGTAGTGGCATATTTTAAGCCTACATATTATTGTGTAACCCTATGTATACACAGATTAATGGATAACTAAAAAATCGTCACCTAAAAATAATACAGTCATACCGTTCAAGCATTAACAAAAACTCATTACCTGCAACTAGATATACAAGCCATTTTGCATGTATGCACTTTGAGTAATAAAAGATTAAAAAAAAGTAACATAACTCAGATAAGAGACCAATGTTAAAAAATTATCTGCCTAACAATATAGTGTCATAACAACACTTAAGGCACTATAAAATTAGGCCTAAATCACAATCAAAATGTAAATAAAAAAACTATTTCCTTATAAAAAGGTGCACACATCCAGAGTGGCCTGTGTTACCACATCAGTTGGTATGAACGGGGGGATTGTGGGGGGGTGTTGTACGGGGGTAAGGGAGAGTGAAGGCAATCATGTCGCATAGCGCTTGGTCCAGAGGCGCGCGATGCGATCGTGCTCCTCGCGATTCTGGAGATACTGTGTAGCGATGCTCCCTACTAGAGGGTCAGCTGGAATGAAGAAATGTATATTTATTTACTTTTTTGTTGGTTATAAGCTCAATAGTTTGGCAATAACACTGTTGATTTCAAAGTATTGATGGTATAGATAGTGAAATAATCTCAATTAACCATTGAGATCTGCAATTTGTCACATTTCGAATCTGGGTGCAAAGCAGAACATGGGGTGTCCTGATACTAGGTTTTCTCTGTTTAGGCCCCTGCTTTACATAGCTACAGTCTGAAGTTGAAAAAATATGTAGCAGTAGTGCAACCAACACAAAACTGTGATTCTATGCTTTTGTATATATGTCAGTAGTTTGTGTAAATTGCCCAAAAACAAGTGTGATACCTACTTTTATATATTTAATATAATATACATATGTTTTCATAACAGATAAAATATTCCTAAGTTTTTTATTTTTTTTTATTATGTAAATACCACACTTACATACACTTATGATAATTTGATTGATGTTTTACAATCTTTTATTATAAAAAGACAATGGCACATAAATTATGATAATTGAAATGATCATAAATTATATATGTAAAATTGGATATACATACATATTAAATAAATAACTAAAAATGTTCAGTAATATAAATTGGAATATTTATAATTATAAATAATTATATGTAAAATATTTATTTGCATAAATAAAAATAAGTAAAAATGCATGCATAAATAAAAATATGAATATATTACAGTAAATTAAAACAGAACATTGACACTTTTGTTGATTGATGGTTATAGGTTCAATCCTCACTATGAAGAATGTATTATTTGCAATGTCTTGAACTGACATACAAATTGAAGAACAGAGTATCTTAGCACTAGGTTCCTTGTGCATAGTATGCTCCTAGGCTTCATGAAGAATAAACCATGAAGCTCAGAATAAACAGACAATACAGACTATTTCCAGATTTTGGAGTCAATTGTTTTATTAAATATAATTAACTTTGCATTATATATTATTTTATAATTTCTTTTAATAAATAACAGCAAAATATAATTTTTTCTATACGAAAATAACAATCAAACATACCTGGATTACAATCAGTCAAAAGTGAGCATATGGACAGAAGCACTTTAGATATGGTCAACGCTGGCGACCAGTTATCTTTAAGAATATCAAGGCATATAACACCTTGACTGTTTATATTGCAGTGGTATATTCTAGTTCGGAATGTTACCTAAAATCAATAAAAATATAATCTGTAATCAATATAATAGTCAAATTAATGATGACTTCATTAATTGAGGCTGGGCTGCAGCAGCACAACATATGACTGCAATGCAAAGTACCGCAGTTAAAGTAACATAATGGCGTTCCTAGTTGTTATTATTTTGTTATTTGAGACTAACTAAGAATTAAACCGTAATGTTATATAGCCTATAGCACTCCTGAGGAATGTTTTTCATACAAAACAAAAAAAAAGCAAATCCAACCCTGCTGGTCGGATTTAGAGAGATCTCCAAAGATTATAGACTTTAAACAAAGAAATTCAAATTTATTATATTAGTACAGAAAATTATAAAATGTAATACAAGTTCACTCTCATTTTTTTATTTTGTAAATATGAAAACAAATAATATAGGAAAGATAATGTTTCCCATGAAGTGTTATAATATATAAGTGTGTAAGCAAATTAAAAGTTTACTCAAATATATAGTAATAGAATTGAATGCTTTTTTATCTTACCTTAGGAGGTTTAAAAGGATATTCTGCAGAAAAATGTATGTCTAAGAAGAAAACTCCACCTTCGTACACTGACCCAGGCGGTCCAAGTATTGTGGAGACCCATTCATATAGATTATCTCCTTTTGGCCCTGCACTGCAATTAGGAGGTGGGTCTAGTGTGATTTCTGCCAATTCCTTCTGGATCCTCTTAGCTGATGTACCAAGTGCCTTCGACATTTTAGGATTTGGCTTATTTTCTTTTGACTCTGGTTTGCTCTCAACTGCTCCACTGCCCCGACCACGACCTGTTCCACTCCCTGATGAACCAGATGCACCAGACATTATCTAAAACCATCAAAACTTAATCTGCTAAACATAGAAGCAATTGTTAAAAAGCCAACTCAAACTTGTATATGATACGTTACATAACACATATTGTTTGGGATTATACTTTACATGAATTACTAATAACATTTCAAAGATATAATACATATTTAGAAAGCAAAAATTATTATTTATTTAAGTAATGTATCTCAGTAACTCATGGACATACTTATCATATATATCCTTGAAACATTAGAGTAATAATTAAATCTACAAAAAATCTACAATAATTCAAATATTTATTGTAAAAAAGGCAATTTACGAATGTAAAAGTAATGTGTGCAGTTAAATACAAATTTCTGTAAAAATAAAATAATAAATGAATTAAGACAACAATATCACAATACTTAGCCATAAACAAAAGACTCTCGAATTTTAATTTAAATAAAAAAGCCAAATAATGAAATGATCTATAAAAAAAACAATCATAATTTTCAAAAGAATTCATGTTGTATAGAACAAAGGCATTCTTACACAATGTGTTTGATTTACACATTTAAATGCAAACAATTGAAAATAGACAATATAATTTAACTCAAACTAGCAAAGGAAAATAATAAAATTGCTTCAACAGATGTTTTAAGTGTAAAAATATTATTTGTACCTTACGAATAACAGTCGGCCATCTTGTGGGCTGGCGTTATCCGATAATTTACAATTTCTTTTGCCAACCACCGAGATAACTCTAATAAATATATGTATCCAAAAGCACACTCAATAGAAGACAAAGAAATCGATCCAGAATATGTACAATTTGTGTGATATGATATTAATTGCGACTCGGTGTTAGATGCTCCGAACTGCAAAGCGCAAATAAGCAGCTTGTTACTTTCCCATGAGATTAAGATTTTTTTATTGTCTGTGAAACTTATCAATAAGCTTTAATATACCTTACTGAAACTAAAGCTTGAATTCTCTTGTGGCTGTAAAGATGTTAGAGCTTCAGTCCTCTTCTACCACATTTCGTCCATTTGTAAATCAACCTTACCAGCACAACTGAAAGTCACCAACGCACACACGTTTAAAACAAAAACAATATATTAAATTTTAGAAATTTCTCAACATTGTGACATAGTCACATTAACTACCTTTTGTAAGATTATAATAAGGAAAAATAGTAACTAAATTAATATATCTACACAGTAAATCCAAAGTAAATTTAAACAACTTCACAAAGCACAACCAATTTCCGACATGTTATTATAAATTAAAAAATAACCGGCATGTTGCCATAAATGAAAAATTATTATAATCTATTTCAAATTTATTTATTTCTATTTATGTATTTAGTAGGTAACATACGGTATAGTTATTGTTACTTAACCGATGAATAAATATAAAAAACTTTTCCGTTTTCATACCATAATAAAATATTATTTTACATTACTAAAACTAATATTGATAAGACAATTTTCATCCAATGTTTCATTTACTGTGGAAACAAGAAATATTTTATTAAGGTTCTTAACTCTCAATTTTAATTATTAAATAATTATTTTACCATTTTTTTTACAAAACCGGACCGTACCGTACGATACTATACTTTTATTTGGTATGTTACAATCTTTTCATAATATATAAAAAACCTATTTTATTATCTGTGATATGTCAGAACTCAAAATTTAATTATGTTTATTTCATTGCTTGTATTTTACAAAATTTACATTTCACAGAGTTGAATTCTGACTATTAGAAATTAGAAAATATTGATATTAATTTAATTTATTATTGTTATAAATTGTTATAATAAAATTGACAATAAAAAACTTACAAAATGGGGAAACGACAACATCAAAAAGATAAAATGTAACTTAAAAACCACTACATCTTAAAATGGAATATCCATTACTTTAATAAAATACGTATTAAAACGTATTTGAAAAAAATATATATCTTATATTCTTTTTACATTACAAATTACAGGTACCTTACATATACAGAGTGGACAACTTTATATGGTGGTAAAAGATCGGGAACTGCAGTAGAAGAAGATACTTCATTCCGAAGACTACCTTATGATCATTGTTCTTTGTGTCTACAACCATTTGAAGATCCTTATTGTGATAATGATGGAAATTTATTTGAGTTACAAGCTATTATTGAGTTTGTCAAAAAGTTCAAAATAAATCCAGTTACTGGAAAGGTAAGATAGGTGTTAATAATTAATGCTTATATTCTTTACAATTTTATATTTTTCAGATTTTCTTAAATCCTTTTAGATAAACATTTCATATAGATTTTGATAGACATGTGTATCAGTAAACACTGAATTCTTTTAATAATATTATTATATTAAATTACTTTAAATATATTATCTTTGTTTGTGGCTAATGTAGCTTAATTAAAGAGTATGTATGTGAACATAAGGATTGTGGGTCTAATCTCTGCAAAGGGGAATGAATTATTTACACTTTTATACTTTGGTAACACAAAGTATGGTTTTGTGTTCTGCTACTGATCTTGCAATGGCTTTCTGGCCGGAAGCAAAGGATAAAATGTCTTGACATGAAGTTCTATCTGCCTATTCTGTTATATGCTGGATACATCATGGAGTTGAAAAAATAAATTATAATAATTTTATGTAATACAAAATATTTTTTCTTCACAGAAACTGGATATAAAAAGTCTTACTAAGCTTAATTTCTTCAAAAATGCCCAAGATGATTATCATTGTCCTGTTCTTTTTAAACCTTTTACTAAAAATTCACACATTGTTGCGATACAAACCAGCGGTAATGTATACTGCTATGAAGCTGTGGAACAACTTAATATTAAAGGCAAGAATTTCAAGGACCTCATCAATGATACACCTTTTGTTAGATCTGATATCATTACAATACAGGACCCTAACAATTTGGGAAAATTCAATATATCTAATTTTCATCATATTAAAAATAATTTAAGAGTGGAAACTGAAGGTAAATTTAATAAGTATAATACAAATAATAAAAAAGCAGACTTAAAGTAAAAAGTTCCAACTAAGTCGTTTTGGTTAAATATATGTTTAAAACAGTTTTTTACCTAACTTAGTATTAAGACATACTTTGCACTGAATTCTTGAGGTATTCATATTGACTAATGGAAATCAAATTTACTATTAAAAAATATATTTTAAGGCGTCCAACATTTGCCGGTAACCGATTAATGGAGTGTTACTTACCTAACACTACGTTCCCTCTGCCTACTGTGCTGTATGCGGGATACAGAGTGAAGCTGATTATTATTATTTTATTTATAATATGAAAAATAGCATGTATAAAATGCATCACTTTTGACATCAAATCTGAGTAATCTGTTTATACCATTGTATACATCACAATATGTAAATTTGTTTGTGTACAAAGATGTGACGTGATATTTTTATTCATAAGTAGATGAATTGGCGAACACAGTCTATGCCTTGCCCTTTAATTGTGCATGGGTTCGGGTGGGTAGTCATCACAACTTTAGTTTTTGAAGTGTTCATATGTAGGCCGACCAAACAAAACATAAAAAAATAACATTATTATTTATTATACTTAATATTAAGAACATAAAATATTATATTAATACATTATATTAAAATATAATATTAATAACTTGATTTGTAGAGGAAATTGCTTTGAAAAAAGATCCACATGCTAGATTAAAGACAGTATCAGCTGAAACAAAAGATATTTTAGAAGAATTAGAAAAGGAGTATAAAGCACCAGAAGTGAAGGAAGTTAAAAAAGAGGTATTAAAATTTTTATTGAAATACATTTTTAATACACATCAGGGTTGATATTCATTTATCATTACAGCATGCATTCAGGGTGAGGGAGATTTCCTTTCTGTGGGCCAGTATTCGGGGTACAGGGGTTTCCAACTCAACTAATAAATTTCCTTACTTTCCAAATGATATATAACTACTAAGTTAACAAAAATCCAATCAAATCAGGTTCATGCTGTATCCCGCGCACAGCCAGAGAACGTAGTGTTAAGACACCATTCCCCAGTTTCTGGTGAATTCTGGAAGCATTACGTGTTCAGTGGCGGAACTCAACGCTGTGGTTTGCCTCGACACCAGACTGAAGAAATGAAAATATAAATTTAAATGAATATATAATTTCCCCGAGTGGTGATCGAACCCACAACCAGTCGCGTTTATGGTCACATTTTGTGCCCCTGCGCCATGTCTGGCCTCTCTTTACTGATATGATGAGTCAAACCAACACTGATTATGAGCACTTAAGGTGCAATTTATTTTCCTCTTCATTATCCCGCATATAGCAGGGTATACAGAGAAAATCCAGTGCTAAGACAATCTGCACTTCGCTTTTCTCCCAAATTTTATGTAACGTGGCAGAACTCGACATGCAGTGTCTTGAAAATTGGAGGATAGGTGAGGAATGGAGTGCGTTAACCCTAAGTCTCCTCCACCTACCCTGCTATGTGCGTGAAGCCAAACACTTTCCTTTAATTCTAGTATATAATTCTACAGGTTGCAGATAAGTTCAATGCCGCCCATTATTCAACGGGTAAAGTGGCAGCCAGCTTCACATCGACAGCAATGGTTCCTGAGACTGTGCATGAAGCTGCAATTATATCTGATGATGATATCAAATATGAAAGGGTTAAGAAAAAAGGTAAAAATTTGTGATGAAGTTTATGACTGACGCTATGGTTGTGGGTTTGACTTTCATTTCCTTGTACTGGTATTACTTAATATTTACATCTCTACAATTTCTATTATAGTGGGAATCTGATCATCTGCACTTTGTGGAAACCCTGCATGGAAAAGCTGCACTATATTGCTTTTATCCGAAATTGTAACACCATTTTTTTTGTCTCCAAGCATTACAGTAAGAAAGTTATGGGGGTGAAAACCCTTTACGTTAAAATGTATTTTCTCGGTATCTATTAAAGATATCTTTACGAAATTCTTTATTATATATATTTTTTGAAAATTATAAGTTGTAAAAGATTTTAAGTTTATATTTATGCATGATACAACGTGAAGCTAAAAAAAATATTTTTCTTACAGGTTATGTGAGACTAGCCACAAATTTTGGTCAATTAAATTTTGAGCTATACTGTGACGTAACTCCTAAAACGTGTGACAACTTCATAAAACATTGCCTCAGTGGATACTACAATGGTACAAAATTCCACAGATCTATTAGAAATTTTATGGTTAGATAAATTCTTACTTATTCTTACGTAATCTATTCTTAAGATATTGCATTTCTCATTTTCGTTTTTAATAATTTGTTTTCTTACCATAACAAGGAAATGAAAATTATTCATACCCATGAGTGCGAATAAAACCCAACAACTGTCGCGTTTAGAATCACTCACTGTATCACTGAAGCAGTTTTATATATTTTTTCACTCATTATATCACTGCAGTAATTTTATATATATTTTTTTAGTCACTGTATCACTGCAGCAATTAATTGTATAATTATTTGTTTAAAATTGTTTAAATTTATAGATGTGTGCGTATTGTTACCTATATAAATATTACATTTTTTAAAATAATTCAACTATATATTGCATAATAGCAGAATTTACTACTACTATTATTATGACTTACGTTTACTTATTGTAAACAGATTCAAGGTGGAGACCCCACTGGAACAGGTCTAGGTGGTGAGTCAATATGGAAGAAACCATTTGAAGATGAAATCAAACCAAATTTACATCACACTGGCCGAGGAATATTATCTATGGCTAATTCTGGTCCTAACACAAATGGATCACAATTGTAAGTAAAGTGCATTTGAGTAACTCTAAAAATCGGATATTTTTGATGATTACCTTGCTACCTACATGTTAAGGGACGATGCAGTATTTCAGGTAGGTTGAATAGGCTAACCTGGGTAGAGAATGTAAAGGTGTGTAATCTATTAGAAATATTCAGTGCTATGCACCATACATGTAAATGAAAGATTTATTAAATTAAACTTTATTTTGTATTTGATTTACATGTAAATAAAAAAAATATTTATTTAAACTTTTTTTGACTACCTAATCTTTTTGAGATCTTCATAGCAGAGTCTGACTGTAAACACAATGGTTGTTATATAGATTCCCACTTAGTACTGAATTATTTTCAATTGGGTAACAAGACAAAGTTTGATGTTGAATTGGGCCACTACAATATACAATATCTAAAAACTCGAGCGGAAACTGTCTTAACACTAGATACTCTTTGCCTGCTCTGATGTACATGTACAAAATCCAGCATAAACATAAATAAATTCTATCATTGAAGCTTCATCACATTTCGCTCCTGTAAACAACTGGATGGCAAGCACACCATATTTGGCAAAGTTGTTGGAGGCCTTGACACACTAAATGCAATAGAACATGTAGAAGTAGATAACAAGGATAGACCTATTGAAGATATTATTATAGAAGTTGCTCAGGTGTTTGTTGATCCCTTTGCTGAAGCTGAGGAACAGGTATGCAATGTTTTGTATTTTATAGTTAGATATGTATTCAATATTGGAAATTGTTTTGTGTAAGAATTGTATTGTTTACTTAATTTTTTATTACCATATTTTCAAGGCATTACATATTTAGTTACAGTCAGACATTTATGAAAATATAATGTATTGTAAGAGAAATGATATTTTAAATTATAATAAGTAATTAATTTTGAAGCTGTTATGCAAATGTATAAATGTACATTCAGACACAGGTTTCTATATATTATTTTTGTCTTTACAGATAGCAGCTGAAAGAGCAGAGGAATTAAAGAAACAGGCACAATCTGGTGTGAAACCTAAGAAAGCAAATAAACAACCACTCACAGTATTCAGAGACGGAGTGGGAAAATATCTTAACTTACAAGAACATTCCTCTACTAGCAAAACTAAAAACCAAGAAGTGCCCACTAAGAAAGCAAAAAAGGACAGCAAATATAACTTTGGTACTTTTGATGCGTGGTAATATTAATAAAATAATATATTTGTAAATATGAACTTGGTAAATAAAAAATATATTTAGAATTTAATTAGAATTTATTTCATCCCTTGTGAAGAGTTAACAAAAATAATACTCTAAATTAATATATTGAATTTAATTAATTATATAATTGTGATTACAAAATTAACTACTAATTTATTTACATTGCATATTAAGTAAATAATGTGCATGTTGTGTTGGTCAAATACAATGTAAAACTGTTTAAAAAAATTGATCCACAATTAAACAGGCTTAAATAATATCATACAGATTAACACTTAACTAATTAATAAATCTACAAAGCTAGCATCAAATTTTATCTACATAGTTAATTTAATTTACTTTTCCAATCATATTTTATACTCATAACACCACAAACTTTTATTCACATAAATAATTATACACATAGAATATCAAGAGGTTTTTTTAATATTTGTTAAATTTTGCATCTAATTAAAATTAGTACGCCTTCTAGCTGTTCTTTGCTTATCAAATCTCATTTCCATCTCTTCCAAAACCTTTGGTGTATAACGGACAACAAGCTTAACAGATCCTACTGCTTGTTTTAATAATTCCACAGCCTTTTCATGATTCTCTCCTTCGACAGACACTCCATTTACAGAAAGTAATTGATCACCTCTTTTTAGTCCTCCGTGACGATCAGCAACCCCTCCAGGTATTATCCTAGATATGTATATAGGAGAGTTTTGTTCCTTCCCTCCCATCACATTGAATCCTAAACCTTCCTCAGTCTTGGGTAGTTCAACGACTCGAGGATGAGCGTGGCCTTCTGCAGCAGCGAAGGCTGCTACAGTAGCTTTAGCCGTAGCTGACGCCCGAATGTCAGCTGACCCCTGAATGTCTACTGTTTCGTAAACGTGCTCATATACTTCTCTAACGGCGTTTAAAAAATCACTTTGTAATACTTTTTGTAATGCAGCTAATTTTGTTGCTGGCACTTCACCACTTTGTTGAAGTTTTTCTAATAATTCTATAGCTCTCTTTATATCTCTCGCCAAAGTCAGTTGTTCTCCTGTGTTACTCATCTTAGTTAAAAAGTTTTATGTAAGAAATATATAATAAAACAAGAACTGGGCGTATTTATCGCCCAAAAATTTTACTAATCGATAGTAAATACCAATATACAAGTTTCTCTTGTCATTAGACTCTTACCACAGATAAAAAAAATAAAGATACCTGTACTGTATCTTGCTACACAGGGGCTACCACTATACATAAAACTGAGACTTTAATTTAAAGATCAATAGGAACTACCATAATAAAAAATGTTCTGTAATTATGTATTGAAGTGATTTCAGAGAAAAAAAATTAAAAAATCAATGAATGAACGTATTTCAAAATATTTTAAAACATTTAAACGTCAATATAATTTATTTTTTGGCCGAGTAAACCCACCGAGCTGTTGAGTCCAAAAATAGTTAAATTAGTATCTTTGGACTCATAGTATAATTATATAAACTATAAAGAAAGTAAAAGTTGTATTTTATATATAACCTTACATATCCATGTTAAAAAAATACCATAGTTTTATATAATGTAAGAAAGTACAAATAAATAGCAATTAAGAATCGACACCAGAGCGTAGAAATGGAAATATAAATTTAAATAACCACCAGTCGGTTTTACAGTCACACTTTGTGCCTCTACACCACGATTAGTTTATTAGTTTATTTAATATATATAGAAAAGGTCATGTGTAAAATTTTAAACTTTATTGCAGTTTTTCGAGCAAGAGGAATTTCTAGTTCCTTATGTTTACTCATTAATAGTTAATTATTTATGGAAAATAAAAAAATAAACCAAAGCAGATAAAAAGGAAAAAAAAATAAGAAGATGTATATTATATTAAATACTTAACTAAATAATAAACAAGTAATCTAGACAAGTTAAATGATTAAGTGTTTGTAAAAATATATTTTAAGAAAAAACCTTAAAAAAAATTTATATATATGTTCGTAGGTGGAGTTTTTGTTTTAAATATTGCCACGAACGCATCTTGTTCTGATGAAGGGCATTCTTCACCTATCATAGTTCTTCCCTCAAAGTTCAAGGGCAATAAAAGGTAAGGTAATAAAGAATTGCCAATGGTAGATAAATGTGTAAGATGATGGTGAGATTCATTATTGAGGTTCTATTGGTATTATTACATTATATAATATTGGATATCATCATTAATAGAATTGAGGCGATTTAAGATTATATAGATAATGTAGGTAAAATTGTAAAAGTGTCGTAATGTAAACACTTATATATCCTAGGTAGACAAGGTGCATAGCCAAGAGCCAGCCGATTTCCATATTATGATCTTCATGTAAGGCAGTGTTTTAGTAGTTTAAGATAATCTATAGACCTATTCTTATCCTCTAGCTTCCATTTAATAATTGATTGATGCAGTCCTTTAATGGGTATACCGGTGAATAGCGACTGGACATAAAATAGCTAGCTAGCTTAAGATCTTTCAACCAAATAAAATAGTAAGAATCCCTGACATGTTGAGCCAGTTTATGCCTCGGCGTATTGATTTGGCTAACTTTTGGAGGTACAGTCAGTACAGACTTTCTCTGCGAGGACATTTTCACTAGCATACCATTTTTTGTCGCTTCTTGGAGATAGATATATAAAAATTGAACATTCAAAATGACATGGCATGAATAATTGATCTGACTGACGTTACTAAATGTGCGACGTATTTTTTTATTCGCGCATACAGGCTGACTAATCTTTATAAGCAAGCTTTACAACAAAGGTCCGCTTATAGTGTACCAGGGCAGTCTCCCAAAATATCTTACGGCCTGTCAAATGTCTGTTCCTATTTTATAAATGCTCAAAAACTTTTTGTTTTAGGGTCAAAAATATCCAATCCTTTTTATTTTTCTTGTTGTATTTTGTCGACTATTACAGAAGAATAAATATAAACAACAACTAAGCACTTCTCAAAATAAAACACACTACAACAAGCTACCTCCAAATTTCTTCAGATCTACGGGCCTTCTAATGAGTCTTAAAACTCAAAGCGCCCCGGGTTGGGATAATATCCCAACACTATTCCTTAAATATACATGTACAGATATTGTTCCTGTAATTACTCATCTTGCTAATCTCTCTCTCTCTCTCTGCTCTCACTCTGCTCAAACGAGCTACCATAACGCCTGTGTTCAAGGGTGGGGACAAAGATAAAATTAGTAATTATAGACCTATTTCAGTCTTACCATCAATATGTAAAATAATTGAGAAACTCATTAATAAGAGATTATTAGAATATTTAGAACATTTCCATATACTCTCAGAATCTCAATATGGTTTTCGCCATGGTATTTCTACTGAGGATGCAGTTGATGCACTAACTAAGTTAGTGACGGAACACCTGGACAGGGGTGAGAAATGTGTAAGTGTTTTTTTGGATATAAAAAAAGCTTTTGACACCGTGTCCGTTCCACTGCTGGTTAACAAATAGGAGCACATCGGAGTTCGTGGAAAACCATTCTTATTGTTAAAAAATTATCTTTCAAATAGGAGACAAAGAGTAAAGATAAATCAATATGTCAGTGATGATGTAGATGTATCATATGGTGTTCCTCAAGGTTCCGTTTTGGGACCTACGCTTTTTCTTATCTACGTAAATCAGTTCTGTAATATACAGCTCAAAAACGCAAAAGCTTTTTCGTACGCTGACGATACAGCTGTTGTTTTTGTTGGAAACACTTGGCCTGACATTCAACTTACTGCTGAACAAGACTTAGCAAAATTAGCCTTATGGTTAAATGGAAACTTTTTAACCTTAAATAGCACTAAAATAAACTTTATATGTTTTAGTATTAGTAATCGTACCCAACCAGCAAATGATTTTGATGTTAAATTATCTTTGTGGTGATGAAGGGAATTTAAATTGCAATTGATACCTTCAATAAGGTACCGTCTACTAAATATTTAGGTGTTTTTATAGACCAGAAACTATCCTGGTACCTACAAATTGATCATATTGGAAACAGGATAAGGAAACTAAGCTGGATTTTTAGAACATTACGACACGTGATTCCCAAAACCATCGCTTCTAAGTCAGCTCACCCCAGAAACGCTCTAAACGAAGTATACATATCAATTGTTCAGTCGGTGCTGTCTTATTGTGTCACTGTTTGGGGCAATACTACGAAGTCAAAGTTTCTTGAATTAGAGAGGGCGCAACGAGCTCTAATCAAGTGTATGTAATTCAAAAAACTGACATTCCCCACTGAACAATTATATAAACTCACACACATACAAACACAGACACACACACCCACACACATACACACACACACCCGCACGCACACACCCACACACACACACACACACACACACACACACACACACACACCCGCCCGCACGCACGCACACACACACTCACCTACACACACACAATACATACACACACACATACAAACATATACACGTTCAACCAAACGTATGTATAAAGAAATTAACTCATTTTAATTGTAAAATGTTTATTGTGACAAATATTAAAACAGATATCTAAGATATTGTATTGGAAGAGCGGGATCTCCTAGTACAGACATTACTTGCTTAAAAAGAGATCTCTGTGACAATTATTTGTATATAAAATCTATTGAACAAATAAAGTATTTTTATTTTTTATTTTTATTACGGGCCTCCCATAGTAGCCTCTCGAATTTCTCCTTCATGACATTGATAGTTCTCTAGCAGCTTGCAGTGTGTCTGTGAACTTTTGCCTTTATACAAAGGCATGTTAATTTCGCCATCTGCAATATTAAAACTCGGCGTATCTGCTAACTGAGGCAGAGGCGTCATCACATACATACATCTCCTTGTAAATTCTGCTCACTGTTGTAAAACGTGTGGCAAATTACTAAACAACCTTGGGAATCATTTAAATTTCGTTAGAAATTAATGTCACGGTTCATCTTTATCAGTACTTTCGTTTGGTGTTTTTGTAGCTTATACTTTTTCTTTTTTTAAAAAGATTTATTTGAGGCCTTATGATCTTAACATGCTTCTTTTTTTCTACAGTGTCTTTCACTTTATTATCCCACCTTTTATCGTGCTTTTTACTAATACCTCGTTTTCATTTACTACATATTTCTGTCGCTTCTTTCCTCATATAGGTCTTAAATATAATAGCAGAGCATACTTCAATATTTCTTTTTTTTTTCAAAGGTGTCTAATATTTTGGGAGCACCTATTGATCGATGAATCTTAAAACTTTCAGCTTCTTATGCGATAATTCAAGATTTATGACAATGACAAATGATATATGAAGGAAAAGTGAGCGGTAACAAAGATAGGGGGAGACATAATCAACGGCCAAAAACTCGGATTTGACAAAAGGAACTCGGATTTGACAAAAGCAGACCATTCAAGATATTAACGTCCACTTCACATTTTAAAAAGAAAAAATAACATTTTTAATAATCAATTAAGTACAACAAAAGTCTGTGGCGCATAACAACTCAACTATAAAAAAAAAAAAAGATAGGGGGAGACCTCGGTTGACCTTCGAAAACACAGCGTCAAAGATACTGGAGGAAGGTCATTTAAAAACCACGAGGACGCCCCAGAGGGCAAGTACGAAGATGTTGATGACAGTGGACGAGGTGAAAGAGGTACGTAGAGACTGTAGCGTCAATTTTTTGCATATATATATCATTGTTGGTACCATATCATCATTTTCCTTCAGTTGCTTCTATCATTATTCTACACTAATTGTCATTGTCCATATTCATACAATTTTTGCGATTTTATTTTAAATAAATAAGGGTAGTTCATAGATGTCACTTCAATAAACTTGCTTTTTAATATCCAAGCTTATATCCCACAGCAAATTTTCAGCTTTACACTCTGATTTTAAAAATGACAATTTTTTTGGTTAAAAATAACAATTTTAGGAGAACTGTCACACAGCATTATTTTCTTTTAAATGCTTATCATTATTCTCACTTATAAACATATTTTTAGTTAATTCCATTTTTTTAATGAATAAGGATAGTTCATTGATCCCCCTTCAAGAAATGTGCATTATAATAGGTAAGCTTATATCTTACAACCAAATTTCAGCTTTACAAGCGGGTTTTAAAAAGACAATTTTTTGATTAAAAATAACAGTTTTGATGTCACTGTCGTTAGCGAACCAGCAATTTAATAAACACTGATGTCAAAAAGCCCCAAATTCGTAGCTGTGACATTTTGACAATTGTGCCAACTTCAAATAATTTGCCATATTTGGATTATATTTTATAGTTTATTTTTCATTAATTAGGTGTAAAATCTTATCAAAATAATTATTGAAAACTATATGTGTTTCTGCGTTATGTTATAATACATTTTGTTTTGATATTCCAATTTAATAAAGTGTCTTGAAACATTACAATGGATGACTTAGGTAAGTGACTTGTTATCATCATATAACCTGTTTGGTTTGCTACGTAATGACGTGTGTTATTTAGAAATGAAATCATTTTTGTTTGCTATAAATAGATATCACATTCAGATTTTTTTATATTTATATAGTATTATTCTCTTTAAACTCAATTTTTTTTAATAATTAATGCATATAAGATTTAATTTTTTTGCTTAATAAATATTTCTAATATATTTGTGATATATTACTGATGGTACATTAACTAAATAGTAATTTACTGGAAGACTTATTTAAATGATAACTTAGATATGTTATCATGTTGTGTGATATTTTATACCTTATAATTTTTTTTGTTTGAATCTGAAAATACAAAATTAATTTCAATGAAGAATATTGTTATTAAATAGTTAGCTTTCTTTATTAAGCCTTTTATAATATTAAGTTTTATTTTGTTGGTACCAATTGAAAACCTATCACCATTAAGCCATATGTTATCATCAAACTATGTCCAAATTCTTATAAGCGTATTACAACTTATTTGTGTTCTGAGCATCTCTGTAGGATTAGTAGTAGTAGTTTTTACAAATTTCTGCTACCCAAAGATAATTACTTAGAATTATCATTTGGCAAGAGACAATGCTATTTATTACTTATTTTTAAGAATTTTAAAGTTTTTAGAAATGTGTAAAAAACATACATATACTTAATAAGTAAATTAATTAATTATAGTTAGGATTGCATAAAAAGTGCTCTCAATTGAGTCTTGTAAGTTATATTTTGCTTTTTAGTAACACAGTTTTATTTATTTTTTAATTTTTAGTGTCTCTGTCATAGATTGTTTTGTAAACTGCAGTAGGATTTTTCTGGATTAGATCAGGTAGCTTATGTTGTTCTTTAATGTCACATATTAAATAGTAATTATTGTAGCTATTGTCTACTTTTCTAATAAATACACCACCTGGTTCTGCATTAGGAGACTGTGAACCATTTAAATTATTACTAAGACCACATGATGATGAAGCAGTACAGAAAATACAAACATTGAGACTTAAATCGTGATTGATTTTAATCATGTTTAAAAAATATTTTAATTATTTTATGAAATAACATATACAAAATTTCAAAAAAAACATTTTTCATTTTTTTTTTCTTATTTTTTTTAACTTTTTCTGATACTCAAATATTTTTTAGCCAGCACAAAACAATAAGTTAAATGTGGGAAAAATATGTTGGAAATTTTCTTTATTATTCTTTACTGCAATCATATCAAATTTAATGAATGTTTCTATATAAACAAATTATCAAATACAGTACCTTTCAGTATAGCAGCTTCACAGCAGCTGCAAAGCAGAGTAATTGGGAGACAAACCTGGAGTCAAAATATTCCATTTCCCTCTTTATGTCTGAATTTGAGATTAATACCTGGGAAGGAGAAATGAACATTTTTGTACTCTGATTGGGGATTATACTGACAAGTGACAACATATTTGCAGTGAGACTTTCAGGCTTTTGTTACATACAATATCTTTAAAACATTTGGAATATGTTAAGGAATAAATCCGTAGTTTATTCCATAACATATTCCAAATACTTATTATTTATTGGCCAACATATCTCAGATTACTATTGGAGCTTTTTTCTTCATAAATGTATTTCTAGTACTTAAGTACTTTTATTACACATTACATTATGAATATATAAATATTCTGATTGTAATTTACAAGCGTTTCTTAAATACTTGCTTTATTTAAAAATATTTTAATTAAGGTCTTTAATGAAGTTCTTGTTTTATCTTGAGATCTTATCATACTTTTGCTTGAAAATTATTAATTAAACTTAATGTAACTAAAACAGGCTAAAACTAAACTTAAAATACACAAGTTCAAGTCCCGCTATGTTCAAATTTTTTATACATTTTCTAAATAAGTATTACACAATAAATATCTTTAGGGACAGTGAAATATTACACTGTTGTCAATTTTTGATAATATTTGTTATTTAGAGGCCAGTCGTGGCGCAGCTGCATGAGATGTGACTGTAAAACCGACTGGTTGTGGGTTCAATCCCCATTCGAGGAGATGAAATATTTACTTAAATTTATATTTCCATTTCTTCGCAGAGCGAACAAATGGAAATATTATATAAATTTAAGTGTCGAGGTTAAGGGCGGCGTTAAGTTCTGCCACTTAACACGTAATGCTTCCAGAATTTGGCAGAAAGTGGGAAATGGAGGGTCTTAACACTAGGTTCCCTCTGCCTGCCCCTGCTGTGTGTGGGTATAGCGTGAAGCTGATTAATTTGTTATTTAAAGTAAAATGAAAATATATGTAACAATATTAAACATATACAAAAACATATTTTTACATCACTCGTCTTTGCTGCATTTATCATTATTACCTGGATATCTGTTATATTGACATGATTAATGACCACCATCAAAGCTACCCCACCTTACTAGCAATATCATAAAAAGCCTTAATGATCCAACTACAAGAATAAATAAGTGTAAAACACAAGAAATAAGATATTTACTGGATTCATTTAAATAGATATTCCTTAATTGAATTTTGGAAGTAAAAATTAACTAAAATAAACTGTAGAAAAAAATTGAAGTACAAAAAAATAACTAAGAAACCCAGAATATGATGGTTTGATTATTGCGTTCCAAACGTAAAAACAAAACAAACATTGATATTTTTTTTATAATTGTCAATTTGCAGTGGGAATAATTGTCATTTTAAAAGTATATATATAAGAGATTATATCACATGAAGAACTTTTACTTAAAAGATACTACTGAAAGAAAGATAGATTACTGAACAGTAGTAAGCAAAGAGTTAATATGAGTACAAACTACAAATGTACCATACACTGTACTTTTTTATTTTTCACTTTAGTAATTCTGACAGAGCGATGTTTTCTTATGGAGTCTTTACTAGGATATTTTAAATTAATATTACAAATATGTTTATTGAAATATTTAACTCAATATGCAATGCCTCTAGAATACGGCGGTAATTGGGAACGCAATTGTATATAATAGGTTCCCTTGGCCTACCCTGCTATGTGAGGGACGCAGCATGAATTTAAACAAACAAACAGACTTTACAGGCGAATAACCATTAGAACGCAGTAGTTAAAATGTATAAGAAAAATCGTGTGATCAATAGAAATATTGTAAAATATTTTAAGTACTTATTACATTATTGATGCACTGTGAATAAAATATTTAAACAAACGTACAAATGGTTTGTATTTTCCGAATAATAAAATTACATAAAAATTTACGCGTCCAATATCACGTTTGTTTGTACAAAAAGCTTGTGGTATTAAAGTTCAATTGAAGTAAGAATAATGGTTACATATAGAGATATATTTTTTGCCGTCGTTTTAGAAGGCGTCGTGAGGCAGAGGCACACTAAATTCGACGATTGTGGGTTCGGTTCCCATTTGGGGTAGTAAATTATTTAAATTTCTTTGCCTTTCGCCTTCGCCTGGTAAGAAAACAAAGCGCGGCGATGAGTACCGCAATACATAACACGGGGGCATTTGGGCGGTGCGTGAAGTTGTAAAAAATATCAAGCAAATTAAATTTGACACGTGTCATCAAATGTATGTTACGTTTAAATTTTATTTCAAGCTTTAATTGATTATCCACACTAATACCTACTCCACCACCATCTACCCTAAATCCGTGACATACGATGATAATATTAGTAATTAGTCCCTTGGCTCAATTAGCTTGATTATCTTCCGTTCGCCTTCGTTAGACCGTGTTGAAATATATGCGACACGCCTACCTCATTTTCTTATCCTTTCTAGTACTATGCCTGCAATATGTTTATTATGTGTTTTGCTTTTTGGACACTATTTCAATGATACTGTGACACTATTTTAACGATAATTTACTCGTCAAAGGAAAGTATAAAAAAAACAGAACCAATTACTCTGATCTTACTTTATTTTAAATTCCCGAGTCGAATTCTATATTCTCTGAAATATTCTCTGAGTCGAAATCATAACCACAGTTATAGCGTATGGACAGACGCTTTCATACGTCACCGTGGCGTCATCGATTTAATGACTTAGAAAAATTATGAAAGAATTTGTTATCATGGTTGTTATACTGTTTTTAGAAGCTATCCTGAAAAAACATATATAAATGCTCCAAATTATTTTCCTCGATTTTCTCGTATATATTCCAAGTACAGACATCGATGAGTCACAGTTTTATTTTATTTATAGATTAATATATTATAAATTTCTATTCAGCCAGATTACTTAATGTGAAAGATAACTTGTAACTCCAACGGTTTAATTTAATTAATAACGATACATGTTATGTATCGTTATTTCACGCACATAATTGCATAAAATCATCACAAATTGTAGCTTATATGTTATTCTGATGTATAACCTATAATAATATAAAGTTTCATCCAAATCCGTCCAGTAGTTTTCTCGCGAAAAAGTAACCTGTCGGAATGACATCAGTCTGTTTAGCGAGATAATAGAAATTCTATTTTAAACTCACCTGAATCATCAGTACAGAATTGCCTGATATTATTCTTCAAACAGCAGTACCTAAGCTTATTTTATTTGACTTCATTTTGAAGTGAGGTCGGAATTATAATTCTTAAAACTTAAAAAAATATATTGCTAAAATACATCAGTTTCACGCTGTATTCCGCACACAGCAGGGTGTGAAGAGGGAACCTAGTGTTAAGAAACACCGTTCACCACTTTCCGCCGAATTCTGGAGGCATTGCTTGTTGAGTGGCGGAACTCAACGCCGCGCTTTGCCTCGACATCACAGAGAAGAAACGGAAATAAATATTTCACTTCTTCAAGTGGGATCAAACCCACAACCAGTAGCTTTTACAGTTACACTTTGTCCCCCTGCGCCACGATTGACGCATGTCTAAAATACATATTAAGCAGAAAATAATATTTTTTGTCTAAAGAGCGACAAATATTGAAACTTCTTGAAACTTCTGGTGAACAATAAAATCAAGATGCTACATTCTCCGCTTTCCACCTGATTCCGTGACATTTGCGTGTTAAGTGGTGGGACTAGCCACCACAATTTGTCTAACCAGAACGGCGAAATAAAGATAATACATTCCCCTTAATAGGTACCAAACCTACATTCATCGCCTTTACGTTATATAATTTAAGTTTTATATCCTCATCTTTATATAAAACCTTATCGTTTAGTACCGTAATTATTATCGTTTAGTAACCGTAGCGTTTGGCGCTCCGTTCTCTCTGACTACCCCGCAAGGGATAAAGCGTGAAGCTAAGTTAAGTTAAGTTTCTTTTATCACAAATCTTTTATTTTATAGCCATAGTATACCTGCAAATATCCATTGCGTCACGTCACGTCACAGGCCATTTTCCGATGAGTTACATTCTACGTTCTCTGTCAGTTAGACGCGTGCCACGCGCAAGTATACCGTAAAATACAATATTTAATACAAAAAAATGGATAAAATTTTTTTTTCAGTGTTAAATGGCTTAGTGATGTGTAAAGAATTGTTAGCACTAAAGGTGTTTAAAGGGAACAACACTAATTGTTTACCGTACAGATAAAATATTATCTTTTTTTTCATATTATTATTTACGATATTTCAATCCGATTTACAAATGTTAATCAGTATTTAGTATGTTAATCAGTAATATAACAACTACCCTTGATCGTTGTTTTGGGTATTCTTGGCAGCACTTCAAAGACACTCCATCTGTAAGTCTAGACTGCATTTCGCCACATTGACCCGTTAAGTAGCTCGTTAAAATAATAATAATTGATATTATTAATAAAAGAACTAATTCTTTTTACTTTAATTAATTACAAAATCGTTATTTTGCATTTTAAGTTAATTATAATACAATAGAAGTTTTGTAAGGTAATGTTCTATGATTAAAAATAATCTCTAGTTTAAAATACATGAGTACAAAATTTTAAATTTCATTATTTTTTTTTTATTGTTTAGGTTAACAAGATATTTTTAAAGTTACGACACGAAATGAAAATATAAGTTTACATTTCTTCGCTCTGGTGTCGAGGCAAATCGCGGTGTTGAGTTCCGCCATTCAACACGCAATGTCTCCAGAACTCGGCGGAAACTGGGTAACAGAGTGTCCTAACACTAGGCTTCTTCAGCCTGCCCTGCTGTGTGCAGGATACAGTGTGAAGATGATTTAATTTTATCTTCATTTAATTATTGAGACTTCATATTGAAAAGAAGACCAGTCGTGGTGCAGGGGCACATTGTGTGACTGTAAAATCGATTGGTTGTGGGTTCGATCCCCACTTGAGGCAATGAAATAATTATTTACTTTTTTTTACATTTCTTCGCTCTGGTGTCGAGGCAAAGCGCGGCGTTGAGTTACACCACTCAACACGCAATGCCTCCGGAACTGGACGGAAAGTAGGGGACGGAGTGTCTTAACACTAGGTTTCCTCTGCCTACCTTGCTGTGTGCGGGATACAGCGTGAAGCTGATTTAATTTGTCATATTGAAAAGGTTTGTTCGAATTCCGTACTTAAATAAAAAAAAACAACGTAATTTGTTACTGTGTAACTTTACTGCGGAGGTGAAAATTGCATCCACTCGCCCATTTTCCTATTTGCCTCACAAGTGGGTTGTGTTAGCACCGGCCGCTCCACGAGCCCACAAATATTGACTTCCTTATTAAAGCCCTGTGAACAATGGCCGCATCGTAAACTAACGCATCGTAAATTTTCTATCTGTCGTTTCAATTAGCTACGTTCACGTTAATATAATGGATTCTAGAAAGTATTTTCTGTGCGTGTAATGTTGCTAAAATATTTTTCTTGTTTGTTACTTAAATGAAAACATTTATAATTTTATATCTATATATTTAAGGAATATTTTTGTACAAGCTTCGTCTCGTTTTTCGATTGTGTGCCCTGGTGTACTGAAACATATCACCGGGACCGGGACCGTACAATGTCTCATTTTTCTATTATAAATGGCACATAATTCTGGTCGGACGAATCACGTTTCACCGCGCTTATCGCGGTACGCTATTGTCAAAAGATAAGTTAATGGATAGTCTACAAAAATACCAAAGCACTCAATTTTTTTATCAAATAAACGAAAAATACACGGTAGGTACACCAAAAACGAAAAGTCAACTATTACCTTTTTAATACAATAGTCAAAAACAATTCAAATTATGAATTAAAAAACTGACGTCCCGGTATGAGCCGAACAAAGTATGGTCAGGTCACGCATGCCGCATATAGCAAAGTAGGCAGAGAGAATCTACTTTTAAGTCACTTTATTTACTACTTTCCGCTCAATTTTCAAAACGTTTGCGTGATGGGCCTTTTATTTTATTATAAAAGCAAGGAAATGAAAAAGTTTATTTCCCCGAGTGCGAATCTGACCCACAACTTCCGCGTTTACATTCAGATGCTGTGCCACTGTACCATCACGGTCTTATTCATAGTGTAGTACGTATTATATTGACACGCATATCAATACGAACAATCCTGAACCCTGACTTGTAGCTATATCTAAACACACCTTTTTCAATAATTTTTATGTTATAAAAAAAATTAGAAAAAACGCAATTTTAACAATTTAGTCAACGCTATATTTAAAAGTATCAGCAATGTATGAAGTAATTATTCGCGTGTCCTAATGAATACATATATAATAAATAATTCAATATTGTTGTCATATCGTTAGGTATACACGAGCTCGAGCGTCAGCTGGTTCTTATTTAAATACTAAACGACTATTGTATGGCGTTACATAACTTGTAATGCCATCATCATTTATCTAACGTGAAAATAAAATAATATTGCTTAAATATGAGGCCGGTCGTGACCCAGAGGCACAAAGTGTGACTGTAAAATCGACTGGTTGTGGGTTCGATCCCCACTCGAGGAAGTGAAATATTTATTTACATTTATATTTTCATTTCTTCGCTCTGGTGTCGGGGCAAAGCGCGGCGTTGAGTTCCGCCACTCAGCACGCAATGCCTCCAAAATTCGGCGGAAAGTGGGGAACGTAGTGTTTTAACATTAGGTTCCCTCTGCCTACCCTGCTGTGTGCGGGATACAGCGTGAAGCTCATTTATTTATTTTATTTAGGTACTATATATATTATATTTAGATAAATCGTACGTCAGTTTTAGTTAGCGGATATCATAGACAGATCCAAAATGGTAATAAACTAATCTAAAACACAAGTAGGTCGTTAGTGTCGATTTAATGATCAAAGTATCTAGTATCCAGAGCGCGCGAGTGGTTATAAAGCTATCAATCTATAAGGGAATTCTAAAAATTGAAGCCCTCTCTCTATATTTCATGAAACCGGGCCCGGTATACTTGTGAAACGAATTCCTTTACGGCAAAGAGATAAATTTAGTTTAGTGTGTTTTAAAAGGAAAATGTGAAATATAAAATGTTTAAAAATATTATTGAATGCAATTGTACAATGTACATGAAGACTCTACGTGAATTTTAATAAAACCAATACTTACCTATTTTTAGAGTAGGTACTGCGTATATACTAAATTAAATTCTCGGTCTGGCTGTAATTTGCGTGACTATAATTGTGACGATTGTGGTTTTGATTCCCACCAGGGGCAATAAAATCTGTTTAATTTTCGTAGCTTTGGTAACAAGATAAAGTAGTACGGCGTTGCGTTCCGCCACTCAAATTGCAATGTCTCTCGACACTCAAAATTAGATAGAAACTGGGGAACGGTGTATCACATAATGCTAAGTTCGGTGCGTGAAAAAGCGTGAAGCTGCTTTTTTTTTAATTTCACGGCTATCGCTAGGTTTCTCTATGTCAAACACATCCGTCTACACTCTACACGGTGCACGCTTCCGCGCTTCCCTACTCGTGACATTTCTCAATTTCCCCTCAACTTTACGACGTTCATTAGAACGAAAGCTACGCCACTTTGATCTATCGCTTGACTAAATGACTTCTCATAAACGTTTTTAATTACTTACCACCACCAGGTGGAACTAAATTAATTAAAATACTCATATTTCGTATAAAATTTCATGATAAAATATAAAAAGGGGCGTGCATCTAACATATCGATGTTTTTTTTTTTAATTATTTTTGTTTTATAAGACTGCTTTGGAATAAAACGACCCTTAACTGACATAAGTTTGTATAAATATTTTGACGGAGGCATCTGATTTGTGGTCAAGTCCACTATAAATAATCTTCAGCCGGTATGGCTGGAGTGGCCTGCGCATACGCCGGCACCGCGGCCACGACTCTTTAGTTGTGGCTGGGACGCGTTGACGAATACTCTGCTAGTGCGCGGTGCACGCCGCGACCTCGCCCTCTTGACACTGTCACTCACTTATCACACAACTTATCGACAGGTGATACGAATATATTGATAACATTTCATATCATTAAAATTGCTTCAGTTCCATTTACGACATTCAGATAATCAATTTGAATAGTGCTGTCAAAGTTTTAGGGATTTTTTTCATTTTTGTTTTCACTAGTATTTTGTTTATACTAATTATTAGTAGGCTGTGATTATGGTGCGCTAACGTAGTGTTGTTCCCGTGGGTGTCTTAATTTAATAATCGGCTACGCGATTGGTCCAAGATGGATCGGACAATGTACGGCAAGGTGATGCCAGGCACTTATTATCCGTTTCGCTGCGCTATGAAGGAGAACGGAATATCGCCGGGCTGTGAGTATTTTTTTTTAATATTTATAAATTTTATATTAATATAGTGTTCTGAGCTGGAATGGATGGCTCACAAGATAGTGTTTGTTTACTATGATATGTACAGTAGCGCACGTGTTCGAGATACTAAAGATTGCATTCACTCACCGTTTCGTTTAACCATCCGGCAGGTTTATTTTTATTATAAGTATGTATGTACGGAACGGAAGAGTATCGTATCAATTAATGAATAGGGCACCTTTGTGTTTATTTATTTTATATAGAATGACCTGTTGTAGCTCTTGTTTTTGTGTACGGAGTACACAGTTGTTTTATTTTAGATGTTATGTTTTATTATATTATCTAACTTGGCACGAGTGTATGGTGTATATTTGACTAGTCGTCAAAAATATTTTCGTAATAGCTTTTATTAAAGTGAAATATATTGAAATTCTGAAATTAAAAAGGGCTATTTTACAATAAATATAATTGTTCTTAATTATTTGGGATTTTTGTGAAAAAGTTAAAAAGTTAAGACGATGATTCTTAACTTTTATTTTGTTGTGTAGGTACGTTAACTTGGTTTCATTAGCATTAGTAGTGGTATATATTTTTTATACTTTTATTTAAATATCTTTTTAATATTTAATTCTTGGATTTTGTTCTTCTTTTCACTTCGCTCACTAAAAACGGTAAGAGTAATGTAATAAGTAAGTTTATGTAGAAAACTCAATAGACTATTAAAAATTTATTATGTAAACATAACTTTTTGTTTAACACTTAACAAAAATTTTATGTTTATAACATACGCTAATTTTATAGTCTTTAATGTTTAAAGCCCATACATACCTGTATGCACTGACCAATCAAGGAACGTCTAAATTGTCCACAATTTTATTTACAGTATAATTGAAATAAATTATAGAAATAAGAATTTTTGTATTTGAATAGAATGTTGAAAATATTTGCATAAAACAACATTAATCCAAAAAGAAAAAAAAACTAACTTTATAAATAAACTATGCTGTATCTATAACTTCCTCATGCTTAGCTTATTACATTTTAAATATTTTGCTTAAAAGAAAAGAAAAAATAACTAAGTAGATATGTATATGTAGGTACTATTTTTTATCACTTTTATTATCTGCATACATTTAAATCCTAATACCTAATGTCAATTTAATTAATAATTCCTGGTTTGTGTTTTTTTAAAGCAAAACTACCAAGCAAAATATAATCAATGAAATGCTAGCATAAGTGGTTGTTATCTAACTCACATGTCAACACATGTGGTCATGGCAGCTACGTCAGCTAATTGAATTGATCCCTATTATTTATCTACACAAAATAATTTCTATTTTAATAATAATATTTAATTATCTGGATGAGACCGTCGTGCAATGGATCACCGTTTCACCGTAAGCACTACGGCTGTAGGTTCGTTCTCCATTAAAATCAAAAATAAATTAGCTTCACGCTGTATCCCGCACACGCAGCAAGGTAGGCAGAGGGCACCTAGTGTTAAGAGACTCCATTCCCCACTTTCTGCCGAATTCTGGAGGCATTGCGTGTTGAGTGGCAGAACTCAACGCCGCGCTTTGCCTCGACACCAGAGCGAAGAAATGGAAATATAAATTTAAGGAAATATTTCATCTCCTCGAATGGGGATCGAACCCACAACCAGTCGATTTTACAGTCACACTTTGTGCCACTGCGCCACAACTGGCCTCTCGTCGTTCATTTCTCTATTCGTAGTAATTAATTTCATTACTCAGGCAGCGTTGAGTTCCGCCGCGCAACACATAACACACATCGTGCGGAAAGCGGAGTGCGGAGTATCGTAGCACTAATTTCTCTCTGAATACCCTGCAATTTGCGAGATAAAACGTGAAGTTGATATTATCTGGATGTTTTATTTAGATCAAGTTGTATTTATAACCTGTTTGATTTCTCGTTTCAAGAGCGCATTTGTAATTGCTTTACCCATGTTTACTTAAATGGACAGCTAGGTCGTTCTCCAAATTGTATCAACATTATTAATGGAATAACTGACAAGATCTTGACCAATTTTACGTTATTGGTTTAAAAAAATATCGATTTGCTATATAATAGTGACGTAATTAGGTTGAAAAAAAATCTGATTAAATCAGCTTCACGTTGTATCCCGCACACAGCAGGATAGGCAGAGGGAACCTAGTGTTGAGACACTCACCATCCGTAGTGTTATTTAGTGTGTTTCTTAGAAATTTCGTTTTCATCATAATAAGCATTTATATGTAAGTTACTATTGACCCTGCTGCAAGGTTTGCCTCATACAGTGATTCACAACAAGTTAAGGACGTACACCACATGTTACCATCGTATTACTCAGAATTTAAAAAATACAGTTTATTCATATTTTACGCCTTCTGTTCATAATTTATAGTATTAATTACAGCAATTACGTATGTCGCTGCAAGGTTGAACAGTGTTTGTTTATTGTTTTGCTCTATGACCTAATATGAACATTAATATTTATTTAAATTTATATTTCCATTTCTTCGCTCTGGAGTGAAGAAAAACGCGCGACGTTGAGTTCCGCCAATACGCATTGCCTCCAGAATTCAGCAGATTGTGGGGAATGGATGGGACGTGTCTTAACAATAGGTTCACCTTCGTTTGCTTTGTGCGAGATACATTGTAAAGTTGATTTAATATTTCTTTAGGAATATTATTTTGTGTTAAAGATTTTTTTATCGTTAGCCGTCTTCCACATTTTTTGGGATTGGAAATATTTATACAAACAATACCACACTACAGACTTCTACAATTTAATTTTCTCAACTGAGTGTGTAATACTGCAGAAAAAGCGGAGTGCGGAGTATCTCAACACTATTTTTTCTGTGAATAACCCGGCAAGGAGCTCTTTTTTTATAAATTCGTATATTCTTGCGCATGAATATAAGGGACTTTTTTAACCAAAAATTTTAAATAACGCAAAGTATTGTTTTAAATTCTATTATTTTATTTATTATGACATTGCAGAGTTGTAAATAATTATAAAGAAAACTTTACATATTTTTTATTTTATACTATAAATATATATCACAAATTAATTTTTACTAGTTTAGAAAGAATTTAAAAAAATGTGGTTATAATGGAAAACTTGTTTTCATTGACTTTAAACGTGTAAATTGTAAATGACCTTTGTAAGGTCGCGTTATATAACAGATGGTTTAGCATTGTTGTATACGAATGTGATAAATACGATGTGCTATAATATATTTTTGTAAAGCTAATATCTACATTTCTACTTATACTAAAATTATAGAGTTAAAAAAATTGTTTGATTGAACGCGCTAATCTTAAGAACTGTTGGTCGAAATGTTGTCGTAAAATTGTTGTCTTTGATTTCATTTAACGAAGAATTCATAGGATTTCTTTAGGTAAGTACTAGTACCATATATATTTATACACAAAGAGTTATACCAAGTGAAATAAGCTAAAAGTACAAGCTGAAGGTGAAGCCAGTAGTATACAGAGTGTTTTTGTCAGCACCTCTTTAAATGAAACCACAGTTTTAATTACTATATAAAAGCCTAATACGATTATTTTTTTTCCCAAAAATGAAAAAGTTTTTTTAAAAAAACAAAATAAGTAATAAAATTAACGTTGTAAAATTAAAACGCCATTTGTTAAGGACGACGCACGCAAACATAAACCTAACAAAGGGACTCCGCCGCACACGCCTCTTTCCGAAATCGAGTCGTAGGTATTGGCGATAAAGTGTAAAGTTGTATAACCTTTAGTAGTATTTTTGTAGTAGTATGTGTTTACCTTATTGGTATCTATTTGTAACTGCGTCACACGAAATACAGGTATGGATAAACATAGTGAAATGAAAAAAAAATCCTACGTACTGTTGGGGTATCTTGATTAATTTCTTTAGGTATGAGTTTAAAATATTTTATCCTATATGCTGATCCTGTAAAAGGAGCGCTGATGCTCCCACTCTATAATCCTTTTAATAAGTTACAACTAATAAATATTAATATTTATATTAGTTTATTATTGTATTGTACCAGAATTTAATTAAAAACGTCAATAATTATCGTCTATTATTGACGGTTTAATCAAATTCTCGATTGATACATAGAAAGATATCTAAAGTGAAAGAGAATCGGTACATCTTTTTCATTTCAATTAGAATCTGAACCCGCAACCGTCGCGTAAAATCAGTGACTAGTTCTAAGCACAAGCTCACAATAATATAATTAATATGATGTGCAGGTACTTAAATATGGCAGCTCCGTTAATATTCTCGCTCCTATAACCCAATTAATATATTGATTGACATAAAAATTATGTATTCCTAGATCATCATCAGATATTGTATGTAAGGCTCTGTCCTTTAAGTACGCTGTATTAATAAGGTACACGCCGTTTATTCGTTATCCTTGCCGCCATCTATAGATGTTCTATACATAAATATTTTACAGTTTATGTAGTAATGCTGCTCAAAGACAGCTGAGCGTTTAACATGTTTAAATATACTATTTGAATAATGGGGAACTGAGTATCTTAACACTAGGTTCCCATTGCCTACCCTGCTGTGTGCGGAATACAGCGTGAGGCCGAAAAAAAAATCTATATGTTTTGACGTTTTTTTCCGATAGGTAGAGACTTCAATCAGTGTTGCTTCTGCAATCTACGTGCGTACTTATAATACCAGGATGCAGAGACCACCCTGTGGAATTATGCAGCCGAGAACAAAGAGTAAAATGTATTGTAATATTCTAGTATGTGCATTGAGTTACAATTACTAGCACTCTTACTTCCTTAAAGAGTTAGCTATGTCGGTGTAATCTTGATCTTATTATCGAAGATCTTTTATAATCTATTAGACGTCGCCCACATTGTTTGTATGGTCTTTAAAAAATAGAAAATCCCGTTTTTCCTGATTCCGTAGGAATCCTCTCTTAACGCTCCCCCACATCCCCTAACCAACTTTCAAAACATTTCAACTTTCTAAGTCCAGTAGTTCTGTCAGTCGCTTAGTACCAGAAGAGCTTTATATGTAGAGATGTTGCATTTCATAGGTTATATTGGTAAATAAATTTACGATACAATTAATGTAAATGGTTATATACCCATTTTATATAATACTAATTCCTTGCCTTGTTTTTTTTATTCACAATATTTGTTACTACACCTTTTGCAGGCTGCATATCACCTATTTTTTCATTTTCATTCTTATGTGCAAATAAATGTCAAATTTGCTTACTGTATATATAACTAATGGTCTGGTCGAAACATTAAGAAAATAGATTTTTCTCTATAGATACATCCAAAAGAATAATTTAATTTAGAATATTTTTTATTTATTTTTCAACGTGAAGCTGATTTTATATACAATATCTCTGAGTGTTGATCTTTTAAGTCTCCTTTAGCTTATTATAAGTTCTATTTGAATTGTGGTGAACATTTTAAATACAGATGAAATATAAAGATTACGTGTTATCTTAATCTCGCTACTATATCAGTTCACAATGAGTAAAATGCTATCACCCAAACAGGCCGGCTGACTCATTCAACTGCGGAAGGTCAATCGAAAACATGCCATACATGGACATGGACATGTGGTATGTGTTGGACAAGACTCAGTGAAATATGACATTTTTTATAAAATTATTAATCTTTTGACATTTATGAAGAGATGAAATCCATCCCTATTATATTTTTTATGTACATTATTGTGTTATGTAGACTTTCAGACGAAAAATAAAAAAACTCGTGCATTTCCCTAGGAATTTCGAGGATCTCTTAGTGCTCCCCTACACTAACCTATTAATTAGTCGCTTATATTTCAGTACAACCATTTTACAGGCTTTTCCATTTTTTTACTTCTTACTGGAAACTTTTCTCTGTAATATTATTTAATATTTAAAACACCCGAAATAACGGGAAAAATTCTAAATCCGTTTCGTATATTGAAATAAGATGTATAAATATACAGCTATAATAATAATAACACAATTTGGTAAAAAAGAACCTCTTAATGGCGGTAAAAATATTCAATAAAATCTGTATAGCAGTTTTTAAACTGGAACAATAACGATAACAATTTATATTATTGAATTCGAAGTGAAACTTTTTTAAAATTTTCACCCCGAAACTATTTTTTATTATATTTGTTATTTATTTCGTTATGGCCAGTCGTGGCGCAGCGGCACGACTGTAAAACCGACTGGTTGTGGGTTCGATCCCCACTCGAGGAGATGAAATATTTACTTAAATTTATATTTCCATTTTTTCGGTCTGGTGTCGAGGCAAAGCGCGGCGTGAGTTCTGCCACTTAACACGCAATGACTCCAGAATTCGGCAGAAAGTGGGGAACGGAGTGCCGTACACTAGGTTCCCTGCCTACCCTGATGTGTGCGGGATACAGCGTGAAGCTGATTTTTTTATTTGTTAATAAATAACAATCGTTGTCTTCTGTATAAAAACATTTGTATTGGGTAACATATACAGGTTTAACCTTCATAGTATGTTAGAAAAAACACAGTGTCACGAAACTGCTCTCCAATTTTTTACCCGAATTCGGTAATTACGTATTGAGCGACAACTCAATGTCACACTTCACTTTACCAGAACGGGGAAATGAAAATACTTCATGCCCCGAGTTGGAGTTGATCCCACGACCTACAGTCGTGCACTACAGTCTACAGAGCCTACAGTCAGATGCTGATCCACTACACCACTACGATGTAACATTGGAGACGTGATGTATCGTTATTTTCTACTGTATTTTAATCAGATTTTTATAACTAAAGGATAAAATTAACTAGTCCCGTTCTCTAGGTTGACAATAAAATAAGATATGCTTAAAAATGTTTTCGTTTCGTTCCACATAATTTAGTATATCATTAATTGTGTTTATAGTCGTCGGTTTCGATACAAAGATTTCCGTGATGATATTTCATTGGACCGTAACAAATACATTTTAAGGATTCTTCTTAATGACTTTAAAAAATTATGTGGAATAATTTAAATAAGCGTCTATAGACTATTTTACCTTTTATTTTATAAATCAAATTAAATCAAATCAGCTGTGAGAACACTGTATCCCGCACACAGTAGCTTTATTTAAAGTTACTTTTTTCATATACGGTGGTAATTTTTCATATGTATGAATTATTTCTTTTAAATATCTTAGAGATAAAACACTTAGCTTATCATAAATTCAACTTAGGCCAAGTTTAGGGCCAAGCTCACCGTATTGAAGTTTGATGTTCGTAGCTCGGTGCCCTTTTGAAATGTTCATTAATACTCCCCGGCCATGACCTTATCTTACCTAATATTAGTCTTTATTTCACTAAAATCAGCTTCACGCTGTATCCCACACACAGCAGGGTAGGCAGAGGGAACCTAGTGTTAAGACACTCGTTCCCCACTTTCTGCCGAATTCTGGAGGCATTGCGTGTTGAGTGGCAGAACTCAACGCCGCGCTTTGCCTCGACACCAGAGCGAAGAAATGGAAATATAAATTTAAGCAAATATTTCATCTCCTCGAGTGGAAATCGAAACCACAACCAGTCGGTTTTACAGTCACACTTTGTGCCGCTGCGCCACGAATGGCCTCTTTTATTTCACTAATTTGTGGATTATCTAAATTGTATAATTAACTATAGGATTTTTTGGAGGCCGTCGTGGCGCAGGGTATGAGGAGGTGACTGTAACGCGTCGGTTGTGGGTTTGATCCCCACTCGAGATTTTTTTTTCTTTTCGGCGTTGAGTTCCGCCACTCAACACACAGTGCATTGCAAAATGCGGCTTAAAGTAGGAAACGAGTAAAAGTAATGTTTATGTGATATGATAGTCGTGATAATGTCAGTAGAGCGCTAGGTATTTAGGCGCCCTGTAATTTACATATTATATATAGCTTATAAGGTCAATCTAGAGCAGTTAACGTGTTTCATTAATTCTTTGGCCATGTATGTAATGCAGGTTGCCTTTTAGATACTTCAAATATATATCTCTACACGTCCTCCTCGTCGTCCTATATCATATTGTTAACAAAAAAAACTTTGAAAATATTCTTTTATGGAAGTAATGTCACACCTTACTTTAAATATATATTCCAATGTCATATGTTTGGATGTGAAATACAATACGTTATGTGTAATTTGAACCCATAACCTCAACAACGGTTTTGTAAACTGCTGTACCTAATAGAAATAGTATTAATAGAAAAATTATTTATTCTTTAATACAAAAAGAAAAAAAACATGCAATTCTATAAAAAAAAAATTAAAAAAACACTTTTGCTGTCCACGATCGAGATACATTAAAGAAGGTCAATAACATCGAGTACAATAATTTACTGTATTGGATCTCGGCCAATTAGTAATTCATTTACATTAATACATTTAGTAGGTTAATTTCGACTAGATTGTTCTAATTTTTTGCACTAAATCGATGATAGTCGATGACTCAAACTCGGTATTCTTTTTTTGAGTAATTGTTTACAAAATAAAACTTGTTTTTTTGGCTGTTTATATGTAAACATTTTGAAAACCTGCCAGAATCTAATACTAAATAATTAATTATGCATAATGCTTTGAACTGGCGGCCTCCATCATTAGGCAGTAGGCAGGCACCAGATGTTACGAAGGAGAAAGAACTTATAAGTTATAATTTATTAATCAAATATTCATTGTACATACTCTTAAGTCTTTGATACGAGTATATCCGTTAACCTTTTTAGTGTATTCAGGAAGTGCTTGAAATATTACTTAAGTAGTAATAGGGAAGCTACTCGAAGAAAGTTGACTATTGTTGTGACTATAATTATGTTTTTATATTCATATTAGAAAACATGTAATCGGGAGTCTAAATACATTATAATCGAGTCTATTTTTTGAGGTACTTTGTTGTATAGGAAATTGTATTTCTCACGTAATATTACACCATTCTAGTCATTAAGAGATTTGTCGTCTTAAGAAAAAACACTTTAACTCTCTTCCTCCTAACATAAAGAAGATTTCATTTTTTGTTACCATTTTAATGTTTATTTCTAAATTACAAACAAGACTAAAAAATCCGCCACTCAACCCGCAATGACTCTATAATTCGTCGGATAATAGGAAACGGAGTGTCTCTACACTAGCTTCCCTCTGCCTGCCTGCTGTAAGCTGGATACGACGTGAAGCTGACTTATTTTTAGATTTAAAATTAAACGAATATTTTCAGCAATTTTAACATTAGTTAAATTTCTTAATCTATGTAATTATGTAGGTATAATTACAGACTACTGACTAACGTTATGGTTGTTTTAAAACCAGATGTTTAATAGGTCTCTTTATATTACATACTTATATATCTTCATCCCTGACCTTATAACGTAAAACACACAAATGGAGAGTCCAATGTCATTTTGTTGACTATATCGTCGTTGCTGCCTTTCAGTGTTTTGCGGTTGTTGCGATAGTTTCAAGGTACATTATAAATAGAAATAAACAGATGTTAAGTTAAATAATATTTTTTTATCTTTTTTCTTTTCTCTCACAGTAATATTTTGACGGATATACAGAAAAAATATTGTACTAAGTTATACTGGTTTCTACTTTTTATTATTTTGTTATTTATTATTTGTCCATTTTCGACGGGTGGGTTGACAATAGCCCAATAAATATTTTCCATAAGAAGGAATTAAACATCCAATCCTCTATCCTCCATCTATACAAAAGTTGCGGTACTATAATATAATAAAAAATTATGATATTTATTTCTCTGGAATTTCAATCCGTACTGCAGTTATAGTATTAATCTTAATTTGTTTTTTGATATACAAACATTACGAATTTAATAAGTTAATCATATTGACATTAGCTTAAGTAGCTTTTCATATGAAAGAGAGAAATATTATTAAAGCCAAAATAAAGTAAAATATTATTCTTAAAATTTTATAATAATATTGTTATATTATCTCGTGTAAATTCGTCTACTATTTAAGTAATTTTAATAGGACCACTATATAGATTTATTATGCATGTAATTGTGAGCAGCAGAATATTTACAGTGGTTCTTAGAACAGTGTTTTAAACAGTATACATTTTCTATGCCTATTCCGCAATATGTGGGTAAAGCTCCCTAAAAAAATATTTTTGATCTTAAAACAGTTTTACGTCATTTACGAAAGTCTGGGTACAAGAAACAACTTGATATTTGAGTACCATATGATCTCACTAAGAGAAACCTAATGCGACGTGTTTCCATTTGCGATTCTTTGTTGAAACGTAACAATTCCGAACCATTTCTTAAATAGTTGATTACGGGTGAGGAAAAATGGGTGACTATAAGAATGTGCGAAAAAGATCATGGTCGAAGCATGGACAAGCCCCACAGACCGTGGCAAAGCCCGGCCTGATGCTATGTATGGTGGGATTGGGAAGGAATCAATTCTGACCTCTGACCGCAACTGATGAGGTTAAAAAAAGCTATTGAGAAAAACCGGCCGGAGCTGGTGAATAGGAAGGGCGTGGTGTTTCACCATGACAACGCCAGACTGCACTCATCTATAGCCACGCGGCAAAAATTATGAGAGCTTGGCTGGGAGGGACTTTGCTCCATCAGATTTCCACCTGTTTCGGTCATTGCAAAACTCTTTAGGCAGCATAAAATATTTAGCATAAAGCTAACCATATCACTGTGAACACTACCTGTCAGATTTTTTTAATCAAAATAATCAACATTTCTATAGGAATGTGATAACGGCACTACCCATAAGATGGCAACAAGTCCTCGATCAAATTGCACATATATATTGTAAATAAATAAAAAAATATACCTAAAAAAAATATTTTCCTTTGTATGAACAATACGAAAATACTTTTGCCCCGACCTAATATTATATTAGTTAAAGTTACATTTTAAATATTTTAATATTATTTTACTGTCAGCTATCCTGCATGTGATACAATTGATATTAAATCCATATTGTATCCTGTAGATATTGTTAATTAGGATAGTTCTTATCCTAATTAACAATATGTATCTACTGACAGAGGATGTGAACATCAAAAAGTAATCATTCAACATCACGGTCCAGGAAACGGTTGACGAGTTTTCTTCTCAAAATAAGAATTCGTCTAAACCACTGAAATCTGTGGACGGCCTCATTAAGTTTGTCTCTCTCGCCAAATACTTTTCCACTTCGCCCTTTATTTTTGTCGTCGTGTTGTATTATTAGTTTGTTAAAAAGTTCACTTTATCAAATTTTCAACACATTCTTCCTGGCGACTTTTATTTGTTGTGTATATATTTTTTATTCCATTTTATGTTTTCATTTTATTTTTTTCCAAAATTTTTTTTTTTAATTAGCCACTGGAAATAAATTTATGTTTATGGATTTTTTATCTAGTCTTCATTTTTTTGACTAATCTAGTCTATATTTTCTTTAGTCTATTTTTTTACTTTAATCTGAATATAAACAGTTCTCTATTTACTTTATAAATATTTCATCTCCTCGAGTCGGGTTCGGAGTCACAACCAGCCGCGTTTATAGTCACACATTTGTGCCCTGCGCTATATATTTATTTAAATTTACGTTTTCGTTTTTTTTCTTTGGTGTCGAGGCAAAGCGCGGCGTTGAGTTCCGCCACTCAACACGCAATGCCTCCAGAATTTGGTGGAAAATTGGGAACGGATCTAATCGAATCGGATATCTTACCACTAGATTCCCTCCGCGGCGTACCCGATTGTGTGGGGGATACAGCGTGAAGCTGATCTTAAGCTTATGCATGTTGTATAACTTTTTTATAGCAAAATGTAATGATAAATAATGAAATAATCTAAATAAAAAAATATATTAACAGAATGTTACATATATGTAAAAAAATATTTTTTGAACGCCATCTATTAGTCGATGGCGTCATAGCGGCACGCGCCATGGCGCCCACTTTTATCGCCTTGAATTTATATGTAACACTAACTTCAGTAGCGAAATGTAGGATGGCGTTTTTTTACATTTATTATTTTATCATAAAAAAAGAAAGTAATCTAATTTTACTCCAAGGAATGTTTAAAGTTGACAATAATTTAAAAAATGTAGGTATTCTATTTTTTTTTCCTTACTGAAAGGATTTTTTTTCATTTTTACCTCATTATTGCGAACGCAGTGACGTCATACGGTCATTACACCTTGCGACGCAACCCCCGGGAAAACTGCAGTCCATAGCAACGAAGCAGATCGTTAGTGCTGATTTTAATTAATGAAGAAATAAGTCATACAAAGTTAAATTAAATTATGAATAATATTGATAATAAAAATTCAACACTTCTGCTGAGTAATATTTCCTAGAACACCAATAGTGCGGTAAAAACTAAAACCGCATACAGAATTTCCAATCATTTCTTGTTATCCCGACATTGAAATACAAAACATATGGCGAGAGAACATTCCAGTGCGAATATTCTGGAAGATTTATTCAGTTTCGTTTCTAATCTTTGAGGAATAACAAGTGTGCTAATTTTAAAGTGGTTGTTTCGAATTTTGTGTTTTAAAATGGCAGGTGAGCTATTTTCGTTTACAATATTTATTTGATTTGATATTCAGATAGATGTATTGTAAAAATGACAGAAAAATCGTTTTTTGAAAGTGACTATCAATTATTACTTGAATAATTTATCATTTTACGTTCATAATGGTGACCGTAACTTTATTTTGCACTTAGTGATTTAATTGTACTGTACGACAATTTCAAAATCTAGTGTAATTTAATTTAAATATAAACTTTTCTGCTAAATTAATTTAACCGCGTACTCACTGCTCATACAAACGCCTTACTTATTTTATCTTATCGTTTGCATTTATCTCATAGTACTTTTACTGAGCAACGTTCTTGTATAAGATGCTGTTAGCCCTCTTGTTAGTAAACAGGCGCGGCACACATTCCTTATGCAAGTTCTTTAAAGGAAATTATAAGAAAAAGCTTGCGGGGTTAAATGACGAAAAACTACTCGTCAGTGAGTGTCGGCTTTTTTAAAAATAATTACTGTTTAAAGTTACATATTATATTATATACCTATACAAAATGATATCATAATTTATATGCATACAGAATCCAGTGTTCTTGATCTCTATTTATAGAATAGAATATAAACTATATTTTAAATTTAATGAAAATTAATAGATACATTTTGAAATTATTTGGATTTTCTTTAGGTTTTAATTTCAGTCAATATGATTTACAAATAGTCGTTTTGTTTTTCACTTTTTGAAGGTCGATATGAGTTAAGGAAAATATTAACATGGAATCATTCTTGTTTACAGTATTTTACAAAATTATCTTAAATATATTGCAGTATGACTTTATGATATTTAATTTACTGTATATGATCTACCAATTGACACCGATGTGGCCATTATGAAGCTGTAAAAAAAAGCGGGAAAAGGATGAAGCTGATGAAAAAAAATCTTGGTATAACTCGTTAATCTTAGGAACGAAAGGTTCAAATTGAAAATTCTTTTTATGCTGGATAGTATACAAAGTTACATTTCGTTAAACATTTCATTATCGATGTAACCCATTCTACCTGCGGTCAGAGTATACCTTGGACACTTAGAATATGACTCTTAGCTATAAATGAGGCCCGTAAAATCGACTGGTTGTGGGTTCGATCCCCACTCGAGGAGATGAAATATTTACTTAAATTTATATTTCCATTTCTTTGCTCTGATGTCGAGGCAAAGTGCGGCATTGAGTTCCGCCACTCAACACGCAATGCCTCCAGAATTCGGCAGAAAGTGGGGAACGGAGTGTCTTAACACTAGGTTCTCTCTGCCTACCCTGCTGTGTGCGTGAAGCTGATTTTTTTTATTAGCTATAATCACAACACTTAGTTCCTTCTACTCTCAGATATATTATTTTATTTCACTACGGGGACGAAGCCGCGAATAATAATTTAACGTTTGATAATATTAAACATGTAAAACATTTATTACTAGTAAGGAAATATTGTTAATATATTTTTCGAATTTGTGAAAATATGATTGTGATAACTAGACATCGGATTATATGCATTTGCATGTTTGGATAACCAAATGCATTTAATTCTATTTTCGTAGCGTTATTGCATATTTTGGTATTTTTTCGTAGATAGTGTTTATTTCAGTACTTACGTGTATGTGTAAACGCATTGTGGATTGTGGAGGAGGAGGAGTTGCGAAAGAGATCAGAAACAAGTTCAAGATAGTCAGTAAATTGATTTCTTCTACAAAAAAAAGTTTTTAAAAGCATTATCGCGAGTACAAGTATATAAAGAGTAACTACCCCCAGAAACAATGGTAACACGGTGGAGAACTTAGTTAAAAGCTGTTGTTTTATGCTGAAGAGATTCTTGAGGCCATAAAAGAAGTAGTTTAAAAATTAGACAGATCAGACGCTATTGAAATCAATTCATACCAGTTCGCATTTTTTCGCATTCAATCAAAGAAAATTTACTTTTTTATCATTCAATCATAGAAAATTTAATTTTAATTGTCCTTACTGCAATAATACATTCCAGCACTATACTCGACACAATTGAGAAGCGAAGAAGAAATACGTAAAGATTAGAGTAGTATCATTCCGTTCTTTACTCCATCAGAGCTTTTCCCATTGACTAGCTCAATACAATTCTGCCTTTTGCTTAAATTCCACCGAATTCTGGAGGCATTGCGTGTTGAGTGGCGGAACTCACGCCGCACTTTGCCTTGTTAACAGGGCAAAAAAACTAAAAATACTTGAAGTATTTCTAGCTTGCCCTGTATTCAGATTTTTCTATATATGTGAATTCACATATTAGTACTTCCCTGAGTGGACAATAAAGCTTAATTTCGTAAAGATCGGTATCCCAGTTGTTCTACAATGATAAAGATTTCTGCTAATAGATTTAAATGGAGCCAAATTAAAACTTTTCTATGTTTCGATAAGAATCTTTAATTAATTTCGTCGACATTCTTCTTTGAGACATTAATATTAAATGTTCAATAATGTGGTAGGTATAATGAATTGATTTGTGAGGCCCTACCGAAGGCTACAAGCCAACATTCCGTAGTTGGTCCTCGCCCACTGACCATTTTTGACCCGGATAAAACTACATATAGGTACATACATTGGATTTTTTTAGTCAAGCTATGCTAACAATTTTCTTGATATTTTTTATTCTCGACATACATAGACTTGTTTTAGGTGAAATAAGTATAAATTTTTTGGTTATTACCAGGGTATGAGCAGAACGTGTCAGCTAATCTGTGCCATCTGCCTCTTAGGCGTATTTAGTTTCTTCACGCTTAGTTGGACATGGGAGCGGCAATGACCATGATTCGCTACGGTTTGTTCTTCGTCATCGTCATTAGAGTGCTTTGTTTGGTCGTTTTGGTTACGCGTTTTAAATTACCTTTTGTGGGAAATGCTGTATATATTTGTGAAATTGATATATTATAGAGTATCCTTGATATTCAATAAATTTTCGCTGTATAATGGTTGGTTATTAAATTTTGTAAACAAATGACGTTATAGTAGTGCACCTGAAAAGTTGACTGCTGTCGATTTCCTCTAGGTTCCCCTAGTTTACCTTTATTTTCTATTCAATACACAAAGAGAAAGAATAGGGAATAGCGGAATATATGTCACTGGAGTTCTTATAGTATGCCCCAAAACGGCCATTTACTTTTATTTTGGTATTAACACAACAGAGTGAACATAAAATAACATGGTCACTAAAAGTTAAATTACCTTCAATTTTCGGCTCATAATATTTGTTTTATGTTGATATCGTTCAGTTGATTAGTAATCTACAATGATGAAAATCATTTGTATATTTATATGAAATATGAAATACTACACTAGTCGAATTAGAAGTGCAACATAGATTTTTTTATCTGTTCAAAAAAATATAGTCGGTGAGTGTCCGTCAACGAGTTAATTCTGCACGCACCTATATAAATTTATATATACAAAGTTTTGAATTGATTAGAAACATGCATTGCACGCACATAAGAATGAATAAAGTGTAACTTAAACGTAAATAAAAGTAAGCGCTCCGGCCTATCGACTACATTTCCACCAATATAGGAACACAGCAAAATTCCTTGAAGTACCGACCGCGTCCCGCATTCCCTTTCGCGGTGGTTTCCGAGAAAATTCGTTCAAGATCCGCTATGGACCTTCCAGCATAGGACCATAGTAACTGGTCGCCCACTCGCTCCCATTACACGTAATTCCGCACCACAATGAATCGAAGATCGCTTGAACCTTGTCAGTCGCAGCGACGACATCAATCCGTTAACGCTGCATACGCGCGCGTCTCTATCTCTACATTCTACATATACTCTACATCTTAAATATACTATAGGTTCCCAATCAATGAAAATTGTGCTGTGAAATTTGTTTTGTTTAGTTTTGTAATACCTCGTGAATACGTGAGACGAATTAGGTAACTGTGTGACAGTGTGCTGACACTACGGCTGGCATTTTCAATAACAAAAAAAAATACCCTCTGAAATTTGAATGCGGGGCCACTTTAGTAATTTATCATGGTTTTATATTTTAACAAACGTTTATTTACGGTTGTTTAAATGGTTTGACATTTAGACAATTCAGTGTCCCATAAAAAGTGCAAAGCTCTTTGATGTTGCTGAATGTCAACATTTAGCGTAAGCTCTTGAAATCGTAGCATTTGAACACTCAATAGATTCCGAACAAAAAATGTATAATGTGGAAATCACTATATATGAAAACAACCTACCTTATATTATATCTATAGGGATAATTTTTCATGTTTTATGAGAGTAATTATAAAAAATAACTTATTTTATATGAAGTTTTTGCTATTTGCAATAGTTGTTCTAAATAAAGCAGTGTATTATTAAAACTTAAATAAATATATATATTGCATATTTGTGTTCTTATCAGTGCAGATAATAGGACAGACGTAAAACATTTGTTTACTCTCCGTTCAGACTTCTCAATACCGTGTTAAATTTGACGTAGATCCTTGTACCTCTATAATGGCTTCGTAGATTGTTTATTGTTAACGTTGTCAATACGTAATGATTACTATTTTGTTTTGTTTTAGATACTATTGCATCGTTTAAAGTAAAAAAGTAACTTTTACTTTTATATTTAAATAATTGATTTTGCTATATCTAGACATTAATCATTTATTTCTTACAAGAGATTCATTATTTTTATATCTTAAGAAGTTATTACTTGTTTTTAATATAGCAAGGGCCTTGAAACCCACTCAAATGATCATGATGTACCACCCACGGATAGCTTTTGATGTTTAAATAATGATTTATTTTTCAATATGTTGAACGTTTTAATATTTTTTATTATTATTTAAAAAATATATCATACTTAAACACATATTCTAAATATATATCTATTTAAAATTATTGTTCAATATAAATTAGAAATACTTAAAATGAACAAACTTGAGTTAGGTTAATTAACTAGGAATGGCTCAGATTGAAAATAAAATTTTAAATAATCAACAAAGGACTTTTTTAGATTTTTTTTTATTTTGTGTATTCGGGACCACATAAGTTTCACTGATTTCGTAGGGCGTCGCCCGCCCACTACAGTGTACACAAAGGCTTTCCTTGTGTAACTCAACATAATGGTTAATTACAGGTGTAGGACAGCATTTTATTTGCTAAATGAATTTTAGGATATTTTTTTGTTTATCTTTCTATCTTTCCTTTAGATCTCTTTTGCTATGATACATACATTTCTTTTACTATATTTACTATAAAGAAATATAATATATATATTATATAATCTCTATTTAATCATCAAATCTTTTATGTAATTTATTTATATCGCCATATTACTAGGTGAACAGGTAAATATTAATTTGACAATCACATCTAAGAAACTTTAGTTAATGAAGTCTGCGATATTATGAAATATAACGTCAATGGCATCAACCTGACGGGAATAGATCGTCGCGTAACTCCGTCGCCAGCTGTAGTGTGACCGCGCTATCATCCGGCATCACTAGCGCCGATAACCCTTCGTCTCACTAAAATAACCAGTCTGCTCGAAACCACAGTCGCAAAACGACTGCCTCCAAATTTAATTTCCACCGCCATTTATACCCTCGTGAGGGATGTCTTCTGTGCGCACGCGCTCCGCATCCCCAAAGTCCGTTTCCTTCTCCCCCGTGCTAGAACGGAAGTACAGTGTCGAACGACATGCGGAAAAACCTGAGTTGAATTCAACGGATTGGCGGAAATATTTTACCGATTTCAGTTCATATCTAGGTAAGTGTACGAAACTTTGTGACCTGAAATGAGTCAAGATTCTTTTATTATACGGCCTTGTTCTATATCGGTGGCGTGTTACTGGAGCGTTTGGGAAACGATGCCGTAAACAAACTGCGCAATCGCAGCTAATAGACTGTAAATCTTTTGTTCGAATATCTTGATAATGTACTATTGTCGAATTTTATGCAAATTAGCATGGAGACCGTTGTCTGGCTAAAAACATGACGGCTGTGAATTCGATTACTATTTAGGGAAATTTATTATTTCATATCTTCGCTCTGGTAAGCAGACAAAGCGTGGCGTCAAGTTCGTCACTCAACATCGATGAAACAATGTCCCGACAATTGAGCGCAAACTGGTGAAGGAGTGTTGTAACATTACGTTCTGCTACATTCGGAATACAGCGAGAAGCTAAAAAGAAACTAGATATAAGATCTCAGTACCCAATCGATTGCCAAGGACAAAATTGGAAAGACAAGTTCTTGAGAACAATTTTAATGTTATTATTATACTACATTATTTAGAGAATTAAAATCTTGTATCTCATAAAATATTATAAGCATTATTTCACGACGTTTTCTATTTCTTATAGGCAATACTCATACACTCTGTGTTACAATTATCGTCATACATTACAAAATGCTTTTACTCTATATACAAGGCACATGGCCACCTCTGCAATTCACCACTTAAAGAGTTGAAAACCCATTAATGTATTGAGCACTTATTATATATAAGATGCATTAACTTATTACTTTCACGAACCTAACAGTTAAAACCTGATGACAAAATATATTATATATACATTTTTACTTAAAAAAAGCAATAGATTAAAGAGAATTTATAAGCTAATTTACTAATTATTATTTAGGATATTTGAAATTGCAAAGATTTTAGTAAAATTAAATGATACCAATGCTTAAACCATGAATTTTGTGGTTTGCTTTTAAAAAGTTTTCTTTGTTACATATTGTCGCATCCTTCCTAGTGTTTTTTGATTAATTCTCCACTGGTTCAGGGGCACAAGCGTGATTGTAAACTCAATAAGTTGTGGGTTTGATTGTAATTCGATGAAATATTAAAGATTTAATATTTTCGTTCCCCCGCTCTGGTTCGGCTATGAGTTCCGCCACCCAACACGCAATGCCTCCAGAATTCGACGGAAAGTGGGGAAACGAAGTGTCTCAATGGATACGGAGCATCTGAACGTTAAGTTCCCACGTTTCTTCTACCTTCTCTGCTACGTACGGCGTGAAGTTAATATAAAAAAAAAAGATTATTATTTAGGCAAGGATAATCGATATCTCGCAAACGAAGCGAGGTATCGATTTTTTTTGTTCTTCATTTTCACTTTATTTTGACGTGTAGAACCTAAAAGTTTTTGTTGTTTTTGAAACTATTCAAATCGCGGCGCACCGGAAATCATACTCTTCCCATTATTTACAACATAAATTCCTAGACTTTCCTTTTAACTATTTATTATTACTAACAAATTAAATGATGCAGTGTGATCATTGATGTATTGCCTAATGAAATAATGCACGATGTATCAAGTAGTGTCAACTTGCAGATAACCTTGCGGTTAGCGTTCACGCCGCGGACAGTTCAATTTAACATTGTTTACATATTCGCCTAAATTTGAGATAAGTGGCGCAGGCGCACAAGTGTGTGACTGTAAACTCGACTGGTTGTGGGATCGATTCCCTTTCAAAGAAATACAAATATTAATATTTTCATTTGATAGCTCAAAACGCGGCGTTGAGTTCCTCAACTTACGAAAATGGGGAGAACACACGAAAATGGGGAGAGTGTCTTAACACTAGGATCCTTCTGCATACCTGCTACCTGAAGCTAAAAAAAAATATTACTAATATTAACAAATACCTATCCATATCTGCATGTCTCAGTGACAGTAATCCCGAATATTTCCCGAATTATTATTAATGAGATGGCAAATTATATTTTGTAATGCTATCTGTATAGCAATTATTATCATTATACAGACTTCCTGATTGAAAACTTGTAACAAATATAGTTTATGTATAGAATAATACAATAAGTTTTTTTTTGCATCTTTTCCACCAGTGGAACACATTGGTCGGATTTCGCTCTGGGATTAAAAATATTTTAATAATATTTCAACTATTAATATGTCCAACTCAGCTGTTTGATGTTTTGTTTCTACATCAAATTTTCTTAATGTATTTAGTTTTTCACAAATATGCTTCTAAAGAAATATATGATGATAAATTGAAGCTTCTAAATGCAATCTCACTGCCTCGTTACTTTGCTATTCACACAAATACAGGCGCTCTATCATTATTCTTATATCTTAAGAAAGATATTAACTAGGTCACGCCTCTACAAAGACTCTTCTAATAAAATTATAATTTTGTATTTATACAATATAGTTATTTAAAATTATATATCACATTAGTTTTATTTATTTTTAGAAATATTATTAAAAGTTATTATATGAAAAATTGTTTGATAACTAATTTAGTTAATGTGAACGATTCTTACTCTACTAATTAAATTACTTAGAACAATTGATTAAATTATTCAAAATTTTTTATAATAATTTTCAAACATTATTAGTTATTGCGTATTACGCTTTTTTTTATTTTCATGCTTGATTATATTGTTAGCTCTCAATATCAGAATAATTAAAAGAAATACAACATTCATTTTATTTTAAATTTCTAAAAACAAATAAATGTTTTGTAATGTGGAATGATGAATTTTTGTGTAACGTTAATTGGTCATTTATTAGCAGAAATATGGAATATATTAAAGTTTAGCGGGTTGCTTAGCGACGGTTATTATTGAGCTACGTGAGACAATAAACTACATATGAAACATATTTTAATGTTTTCGTATATATATAGAATATTACAGAAACAATATTTTCCTATATTGTATTCTAGTTAATAAGTTGAATATATTTCCAAAAGCTTCATCGAAAGTTGTAAGTTATATCGACTCGCACTAGTAGAGGTGACCATTCGATACACAGTAAACGTACTAATTCTATAGTCAAAGCCTGAGAGAGCAAGCGAGACAAATTCCGCAAAGTACGCGTCATCCTATGACGCCTCTTCATTATCAAGACGGCGTCAGCGTCCATTGATTGCTATACCTTTAAGCATATAAAACGATATAATGTAATGTTTATATGCAAATCAATACGATTAGTAAGAAAATTATGTTACAAAGCTTATATTAAGCATTTCTAGAAAAGTTCAAGGCTAGTTTCATGACATATTTTAAGAAATAATTTAGATACTACAGATAGTAGTGATGCGTGGGATAGATTGCTTTAGAAATAATGTATGGGTCAATAACCTTATAATTTAAACTCACAGATAAAAAAGATAACACGATAAATGCCCAAATTAGCGCTTTCATTCAATTTAAAACAGGAATACCAAATATTTATGTGAACAATGTGTTAGGCCGTGCGCGATTTTTGCGGTCTGCGCCCGAGGTGAATCAGTACTGCATTAGTCCATAAGACAGTCGCTCGCGCCTTTAGTTTGGGTGCAATTTCTTATATAAAATAAAACAGTTCTTTTTTATTTTTTTTAATTTTGTGACAGATATCGATTTTTCTTAAGTAACTTAGTGTTTAAAAAAACCGGTTAATCTGAAAGTGGTGCATAATGTCTAAAGCTCATTATTCGGTCAACGATGATGTTTATGGTAAAATATTAAAAACCCATACCAATTTAAAACCACAAACGGATTACGCCGATGTCTACGAAGCTGTTGAAGGGCTAGGTATTTTTTTTTTGTTTAATTATCTGTAATTTTAACATCACAAAGAATAGTTAAACGAAATTTAAATATCTCGTTTATCTCTTAGCCTAATTTCAGTTTCGTAAGATTAGAATGAAGTCTTTGATAGTTTTAGTTGCAGTGACTATAAAATTTTAAGTCGGCGACAACTGAGAGCTCTCTGTGGTATTTCATGAATAACTCGGTTCTCTGCGAGTTGACTGATAACGCCTTACACCTTAAGCGCCTTACAACTCTGAATTTATTACGTTTGCATTTAGTTGCTAACTGTTTTTAAGGATATTTTAAGGCCGTTGAACTTACTGGAAATAAAACTTGTTTTTGGTAAACATGACATCAAGGCCGGCTAAAATCAAGAAAATATTCAAATTTAATATTATTGCATCTATTTGGGAATGGTTCATAAGTTTTGTAAAAACAAGATCATTTTATTTTATAAAACAGAAAACTTTTTTTTTTCATACGACCGATGTGTTAGTTTAAACAATTTGAAATGTTTGCGTTAATTATGAGTAACAGCGACCTCCAGTATTATAGTCAATTAGAAGATACTCGATTTATTTTACTTATGTGACATCACTAGTTAAATGGTCCATGTTTACTTTGCGACTTGCGTAAATTACTTTCAGGACAAGTTTGTTAATATTGTCAATCAACACAATTTAGTTTAATATAATCTTTAGCAGCCTGACATTTTTAATAAATTAATGGAGTTTAAAATTGTTATTATCTTTTTAATGTCGAAGCTATAAATTCCAATAATACAGATGTCAGTCCCGTTTAAATAAGTATCTAGATTATAATTGTTGGATAATTAGAGGGTAAACTATTAGTTATTTTAATCATAATATCTAATTGTCATCCTTATCAATTTCAGACGCCCTACTCGCAGATCTTCAGAACTCGATCAATCCTGGTCGAGTAAATAGTCCGGGCGCCAGGACTAATTCACCAGGGGCAAGAACACACTCCCCCGGAAGAACAGCGTCTCCACTAGGCCGTGGAGGCTCACCAGGTCGCCTGAGCTCGCCCGGAGGCAGTCTCAGCTCTCCCACGTCAACCGGATACGGCTCAATTAATGGCTCCAGAAATATTGGTTCGGATTACGCAAAACCTGCTTCAGTAAGTATAATAACGGTGTATTAAATATATTACGAAGATAGTTGTTGTCAGTTTTGTTGGTCTCTTTCGGAAGTTGATAGGAAAATGTGTTCTTGGTATGGTAATGGTAACTTAAAAATAATGATATACTACTTAAAAGTACGGTTTTTTAGTTGCTCATTTTATCATTATTTTCTATTTTTTTTTTAAATTATGAGCTATAATATGTGGTAGGGATACTTCTAACCACTTTCTCTTACAATAAAATTCAGATATATAACTTTTAGAGTGTTGCATTATAAAGTATAAATGAATAATAGTTTAAATATGTCAATTAATAAATACTTTAATTAGTAATAAATATGTTCATTAAGGTAACCATAATATCCGAGTAAAATTTCAAGTTTTTAAAATGAATCTGAGTATTTTTTGCATATTTAAAATAGAAAGTTCAACTTATATGGCGCTTATTTTATCATATAATTTTGTTAAGTAAGTTGATATGAAATGATAACTAACTATAGGTTAAAAACATACTTCGGTCAGGTCATTAATATGATAATAAATACAGTATAACAAGCTGTATTTACTTATAAGTTATTAAGATTATCACGAATGACATCATACGTATTGAAATTAGTCAACGTTGCCTGTAGTTTGTCCACGAGGTCTTTCATAAGTTGTCCACATTTGTTAATATAAAATCCATATACATATTAAATATGTTAATATTTTAACCTAATGTATTATGTATCTACACAGTTTTATTTGAACTTGTCACCCACTAAATGTGATCGAAAATAAGACTAAAATTGCCTACTCTGTTTTACTATAATATGTTACAATAAAAAAAATAATTTGAGAAACATTCTAAACTATTAAAATTATATAATTAAACATTATAAAATGACAATAAGCTTTATTTAATTGGAAATTGTATATCGTAAGGGCGTTATAAAAAATATTAACCTTATAAAACAATGCGACAGAGGCCAGTCGTGGCGCAGGGGCACAAAGTGTATATCCGACTGCCTGTGGGTTCGAGGAGATAAAATATTAACTTAAATTTATATTTCCATTTCTTCGCTCTGGCGTCGACGCAAAGCCCGGTGTGTTAGAATTCGGCAAAAAGTGGGGAACGGAATTTCTTAACACTAGTTTCCCTCTGCCTACCCTGCTGTGTGCGGTATACAGCGTGAAGCAAAAAAAAAACTATGCATGACGGTAGTCGTTATTTTCATTATAAAAAATCTAATGAAATTCACTCTGTAAAAAACTTTATTTAAACATTTTAGTTAGAATCAATAATATATTTTTCATGTAATATTTACAATTATTTGTTTTAAGTAAGATGTGCGTTCCATCAAACAAACATTATTTAAAAGAAATGAGCTAGAACTATGTAGGAATAACGCTATGACTAATCACAAACTAATTGTATGTACCTACTTTTTGATGAAGTTTGTCATTGTGTTTATAGGCAATGTATACAATTTTATATTTAATATATAGGTACTTTAATTTCATAAAAATCTATAAAGGGTATAACAATCCTTTCAAGTTAGTGAAGACGCATACTGTCTTAACTACATATTAGACTAAGAGTTCTCAAAGCTTTGGTATAATGATGTAGGTCTGGGGGCCCTGGGATCTCAGTCTATAACGGATAATTTATTTATTAAATTTTATTCGAAAAGATCGTGTAATGATATTTTTACAGGTATAACAGAGGTGCTTTAGTTTTTAATTCCTAGCAGAAATTTATTGAATAAAATTTTAACACGTAAACGATTGTGCTACATACATCGCATCTCTTTGAATTTTTTAAAGTTACGATAAGTTTAGAAATAAATAGAGAATGAAACCAAATAGGACATTGTCGAATATTGCCTACTTTAAATTCATTTAAATACGTTTCTTATATCATACTATTAACAATATAATATATTTCTACTTTAGATTTAGACACGATGGGCTTCGCGCAATTTTTTTTATTAGTTCGGCGTCGATAAAATGTATGTTCTTTAAAAATAGCAATCTCCCTTAGGCGGAGCTTCGAAGAATTCCAAAGCGATGCAATCACTGATATTAAATTCTAAGTAATAAAATGCATAGATTGTTCTATAGATAGACCTTTTTCAATTTTAACTTCTAAGATCGGTTATAATTTTATATTAAAGTTCAAAATATTAATAAAATTATAAATAAAAAAAAATTAAATCAAATTAAATCAGCTTCACGCTGTATCCCGCACATAACAGGGTAGGCAGAGGGAACCTAGTGTTAAGACACTCCGTTCCCCACTTTCTGCCGAATTCTGGAGGCATTGCGTGTTGAGTGGCAGAACTCAACGCCGCGCTTAACCTCGACACCAGAGCGAAGAAATGGAAATATAAATTTAAGTAAATATTTCATCTCCTCGAGTGGGGATCGAACCCACAACCAGTCGGTATTACAGTCATACCTCGTGCCGCTGCGCCACGACTGGCCTCATAACCCTTCTTAGTAGTTCAAAAGAACAATAAAAATATTTGCGATTTTTCACTTTCGATAATGACATAAAGTTCTATACACTTAATATATTATCTAATATTTTGTAGATTGACAGTGAAAAACCGTTGTTGCGTGTATAATTATCAGAAATGGCATTGTAATATTTGAATAATATATGCTACAGTAAATTATGTTTATTTTCATAAGAAATGCCACCTAGTGTGGCAAAATAGTATTAGCTAGCATCAGCTCGGCCCCGGGAAATTCTAATACACGATTTGGAGTTCAGCCAATGATAGACGCATCATTTTAACCTAGATGTCGCTTTACGTATGAATGACGATTGCTTTATACACTTTATAATAAAAACAAAAACATACTACGGCTAGGCTTACTTTGTTTTATATTCCACATATTTACGACAATTTTGGAGTAACGGTGAAAATTTATTTTTAACCCAAGAGACATGGCTACGTAAAGTTGCATTTTCTGTGAATCCTGAAAAGTTTAATTAATAATAAGTATGCTAGAAAACTATACATACCTTCTAATGAATACAATATATATTTTTATTTAAACTGTAAGCGCATATATTAATATTAGAAGAAATTCGTAGAAAAAAGTTATAGTTTAAATTAAAAGTTGATATTAAAAAGATAATAATATAAGAAAAAAACTATTATTGTCCACAGCCTACATACCAAAACACAACAACGGTGCACGAAAAAATAACACCTTCAAAATATACCAGCTACGGTCATTCCCCTGCATATATAAGCCAGTCATCAAGCTACACTGCTCAGTCCCCTGGCTACACGAGTCAGTCCCCTGGCTATACAAGTCAGTCCACTGGCTACGGAAGAACCACAGGGCGAGGAAATCTATCAGAATTAGACACCCTATTAGATGACCTTAGCAATGCAAGATATGGAAATTATGCTGAGAAGACGTCGACGTATAATGAAAGGACAGGTGAGCTAATACTCTACTAATTTTTAGTCTATGGCTCAGTTGAGATTGCTTATCATAACAAGTGAATTATAAACAAAAATCAGACTGCATAAATTAATTAAATGTATCCAATAACACTCGAGTCATCGAGAAGAATTCAAGGACGTATCATTTTTAAAAATCGATTTACTGGTTTAATATTGACAAGGCAACAAAAGAATGGACTAAACACATAACCCTGTTTGTAGACTTCGCCTCAATCGGGTAAAAAACATTTTATTTTTGCGGTCTGATCAAATAATGTTCAATATTGAATTTCGCCGCCTAACACGAAATATCTGAAGCTATTACTGGTATAAATATTGTATTTAGTATCAATTTTTCACATTATTAAAAATTTTTAATTACTTTAAAATTCTTTGTAATTTATTATTTTGTACTTAATAAACAATATGTATTTATAAAAAAATAAATCAGCTTCACGCTGTATCCCGTACACTGCAGGATAAGCAGAGAGAACCTAATGTTAAGACACTTCGTTCCCCACTTTCTGCGGAATTCTGGAGGCATTCCGTGTTGAGTGGCAGAACTTAACGCCGCGCTTTGCCTCCACACCAGAGCGAAGAAATGGAAATATAAATTTAAGTAAATATTTCATCTCCTCGAGTGGGGATCGAACCCACAACCAGTCGGTTTTACAGTCACACTTTGTGCCCCTGCGCCACGCCTGGCCTCATATAAAAAAATAACAAATACATATTGGTTATTAAATACAAAGACTGTCTAATATAGACCGACTTTCAAAAATTTAATCGAATAACTGATGTTAGACGGTAATAAATAATTCAATTATAACGTCATACCTTCTCCAATAAGCATATGAAAGCAATTTAGAATTATTGAGGTCATAATTCCATTAAATTGCACTCGGGCAATATCTATCACATATTTATCGTGTTCAATAGTACTCCAAAAGTCTCAGATAAAATGGTTGTTCTTCTAATTTCGGTTTTATAATAATGAAAATTGCAAACTGCAAATGACAGATTGCAACTATTGATATATAGATTATTGTACATTTAAAATATTGTTTCGTCTCTTTCTTTTACAATAAAAATACTCTGTAACCTAATAGGGTTTCTACTACTCTTTTAAAAATAATAAATATTGTTGACTTCAATTATTATTTTAAAGTCACCAGTCGTGGTGAATGTGAACGCGACTAGTCGTGGGTTCGATCTCCATTTGAGGAACCGCCACTCAACGCGCAATGCTTTGCAGAATTTGGGCGGAAATTTGTGTCTTAACGCAACAAGGTTCCCTCTGACTAGCCTGCTCTCTGATTCTGATTATTCACTTCATATTTGTTCACAATTGTCAGAGACATTTTTGCTGAATGTACGACATCGTTGGGCAGTGGTATAGCGTGTAACTGTGCGCGTAAACGCGGTGACCGTGGGCTTCACCCTCACTCGAGGAAATGAATACTGTCCATCTTTTCCTATACTTTACCTTCTGCTTACTCTGTATTTGCAGAAAATGGGAGAAGGTATTAAAAACTTTTTACAGAAAATAATTATATCTCTTATTTAGCTTCACGCTGTGTCTCACACATAACAGGGTCGGAATAGGGAACCTGGGAACCTAGTAGTAATAGGACACTCCGTTGCCATTAAGACACTTCCGTTCCCCATTTTCAGCCGAATTCCATTCCATTTCCATTCGGCGGAATTGATTTGCCAAACTCAACGCCGCGTTTTATCTCGTGAGAGACAAAACGCGGCGTTGTGTAGACCAGAGCGACGAAATGAAAATATTGAATATTTTAATGAAAATATTGAATATTTTAATGAAAATATTGAATGTTTAATGAAAATATTGAATATTTTAATGAAAATATTGAATATTTTAATGAAAATATTGAATATTTTAATGAAAATATTGAATATTTTCATTTTCATTTCCTCGAGTGGGAATCAGACCCATACAAGTTATACTACCCCTAGAAAGTTCTATCCATAGTCATGTTTTAATAGACTACTGTATCAGTTTTATTACATTGTTTTATCTTGGAACTACATTCGTAGAATGAGATTTGTGTGATCATCAATTAAAATTAAGACATATTAAAATATTTACTTTACTTTGCTTTTATTAATATTTTCTTGGACATCGTTAGCAAATGTCAAGCTTGTCTCTGGCAAGGTCATCGTTTCCTTCCATATCAAAGTGGACGCTGAAATAGATTACATTACAGATAGTTGAGCGTTTGAGTTATAACATGTTACATTGGAACGGTTATTATTATGTAGATAAAAGAACGGTTATTACCTATGTATATATGTTGTAGTATAATTATTCATGGTTTGCGTTCTTTATTTACTAGGTACATTTTTAAAGTGAATAATAGATTATATTTGCCCTTTAGTAAAAAAAATATTTTATACATACCTACATTCTGTTATTAGATTTCTTTGAATTTAAAATTAAAAAGGTTATTCGGTTTTTCGAGTTCATCGTTAATAGAAAACAGCCTTTACCTTAGAGAAAAATAAAAAACAAAAAAAAAAGCGTGGCGGAATTTGAACACGCTCCTCTTAAATACACTCCAGGCTTTATTTTACTTATGTGCTTGATTACTTATGCCATTATTACATTTCTTATCACAAAAAATATATCAATTCAGATTGAATAACGAAATAGATGTAAATCAACAGTTTCATACACGACCATAATGATCGTGTTATCGTAAATAAAATTAAGAAAAAAAAGTCAAAAAGTTATTGCAAGGTACTTAGGGAACCTAGTGTTAATACACATTGCGTCTTAAGTGGCGAACCTAAACGGACTTAGTCCTGATATTCCTCCGAGTACGAATTCAATCCATCCAATCCAACGCCATACAAGTCCACACCATGAAAACTTCAAAATAATACTTATTATAACTTAATAAAATTTATTTATAATATCTGTACAAATAATAATCAAAATAATAAACTATTGTAACTATATAGTCTTTAATTATTCATAGTAGAAAACTACAACTGCACGCCGTATCCCGCACACAGCAGAGTAGGTCGAGGGAACCTAATGTTAAGACACTCCGTTCCCCATATTCCATTTTGTATGTTTCGAAGCATTCCGTATTGAATGCGGAACTTAACGCCGTTCTTTTGCCTTGGTGCCAGAGCCAATAAATTATAATATTAATAATAATAAATAATTACAGTTCCCCCGAGTGTTACAGTCCGAGTCCGTACCGTTTTGTGCTCGCCACGACAGCCTCGATGGTAGAAAAGTATACAAAGATAAATTTAAAGACGGTACATATGACTTGATTCCCACCATCATTCATTTAATAATTTACCATTGGTATGTTATGACAATTGGTACGTTGAAAATGTTATTTGAAGTTTTTTTTGTCGTCACGCATCTTTCGCCAACCTTGTGATACGTCACTTCGTTCTTTTTTCAAAGCGATACTGAAATAGAGTTTAAATTGTTTAGATTTTGAACTAATGGATATTCAGCTGTGAAGTGTTTATAAATAGATTTTAATTTTCTTGAATATAGCTATAGGTACGTATCTTTACTTGTGTAGAGTCATATTGTATATCTTCTGTTGTTAATAATCCTGTTAATATGATAACAACTTATTTCTCACATCTATTTGCTAAAGATATATTTAAAATAATCGATTACCTTATACAAATCGCTTAAAAAGTAACTACTAAAATTATTAAACTAAATAAATAGTTAAATTTAAAAAAAAATAAAGTCTATAAAACTTATACATATTGGCGTTAAGCTAAAAAAAATTTAGTAAATGTAATTTATTAGTCCACAAATTTTATAATATGGACACTATAAGTACTTCTGGCACAAGTCTGACAACGTTTCAGTGTAATATGACATTGAGGTGGTGAAAGCTATCTCATCGAACTTGTCTTAAAAAATCACTCTCAAGATAATTTTCTTAATATTTCACGCTGATTATTTTAAAGATTGAAAATAAAAAATAGTATTGTATTATTAATAAAATAGTAATATTATTAAGAAGTCGTTCTTAGAATCTTATGGCACAGTTACAACTTGCGTAAGTCAACGTAATCGTTGTGGATACAAATACCACTTCAGGTTATATCCCGCATATTGTCACTTATGTGCGGGATATAGCGTGAAACTAAAAAAAAACTATTAGATAGTACCTAAGTCACCTAATTATTATTTCTTCATTCTCTAAACTCACTAACTTTTGACCTAAATATGAAAAAAAAAAATAGAAATATAAAATACAAACACATGTAATTAAACAAAAATACGATCAATATTTCAAAGTAGTGACGCAGAATCCATACATCAATTAGATATAGACTGCAGTTTTTACGAGCTCTATTTATAAAGCAAGTCTCTGATTAGCCATCACATCGTTACTGACATCACCGCTAAATTGCTTGTTCTTATATACTTATTGGTGATATCTTGTGGTTTCATTTACAATTACATAAATATGAACAAATAATTTTTAAATAATAAGATTTTTAATTCGATAGGTTCGATTCCCACTCGGAGAAAACAAAACATTTAAAAATATAGTACCTTGAATAAGTTGTTTTTTTTTTTTGTTTAAAAAATTAATTTAAAATATAATGCTTACAATGACATTAATCAAAGTGTTGTCCATCATTAGAGACCACTTTCTCCCATCTCTCTCGTAGCAATTGAATCCCCCCTCGGAAAAACGACTCATCTTTCAAGGCAATCCAGGAATCAAGCCATTTTTCGGCTTCTTCAAAAGAATGGAAGCGCTGCTCGCTTAAACCGTGCGCCATCGACCGAAACAAGTGGTAATCGGAGGGGGCTATGTCCGGTGAATACGGCGGGTGGGGTAGAACTTCCCATTGAAGTGTTTCCAGGTAAGTTTTGACTGGTTTTGCCACATGTGGCCGAGCATTATCATGTAATAAAATCACTTTGTCGTGTCTCTGCTCGTATAGTGGCCGCTTTTCTTTCAGAGCGCGACTCAAACGCATCAACTGAAGTCGATAGCGAGCTCCCGTGATAGTTTCATTAGGTTTAAGCAGCTCATAATAAATTACGCCCTGCTGATCCCACCAAATGCAGAGAAGAAGCTTAGAACCATGGATATTTGGTTTTGGCGACGATGTTGATGCGTGACCCGGCATGCCCCACGATTTTTTTCGCTTTGGATTGTCGTAGTGAATCCACTTTTCATCCCCAGTGACGATACGGTGCAGAAAACCTTTTCTCTTTTGCCGTTGAAGCAACAATTCACACATGAGAAAACGTCGTTCTACGTCTCTCGGCTTCAACTCATACGGCACCCAATGCCCTTGCTTTTGGATCATTCCTAACGCTTTTAAACGTTTTGAAACTGTTGACGCATCTACTTGTAACGTTTTCCCGAGCTCTACTAACGTCTGACATGGATCTTCTTCAAGCAATGCCTCCAATTCTGTCTTCAAATTTTGTCGGTGCTCCAGAACGCTCTTTGTCTTCAAGGTCAAAATCATTACTTTTGAAGCGCCTAAACCAGTCTCTGCACGTTGTATTCGACAAAGCATTGTCTCAACGAGAATTCTGTGTGCTTCTGCTGCAGATTTTTTCTGAATAAAGCAGTGCAATAAAATTCCCCGCAAAAACACTTTATTTGGCACAAAAGTACACATTTTCACCAAGGGCAAATAAATATGCAGTTGACACTGTAGTAAACACTATTCTACTATAATTTGAGGTTACATATAGTACTACTTTTACCGTACGAAATTCCATGCACAGAGTGCCGTAACGCCATCTTTCTTCAAAAAACAGCGAGAACTTATTCATTCACCTATACTTATTTAGAAAACGTATAAAAATTTGAACGTAGCGAGACTTGAACCCGCGCCTGCTGGAAACTGACCAGGTCGATATTTTTCTTCGGTTTTTCTCCGGTATCGAGGCAAAGTGCGGCGTTGAGTTTCGCTAATTGACACAATTCCACTGTTTTTATGGTCTTTTTCACCTACATCTACCCTCTTTTATACGAGTTCGCTAACAATATTACATATCAATTATCAACAAGCAATATAGATTAGATCATGCAAAATTATATTTAGATTTGTTGTATTTAACATAAGAATCATTATTTAGTTCTCTATTTTTAAGCCAACATCATAGAACCGGCAATCTGCCTAATGGATACAATTACCCACTAAAGAAACATAATGTCGTAGGTACTAATTTAAAACGTCCTTCCTCAGATCGTAGTGAACAGGTGCTCTAGTTCACAACAATACTACGTATTTAATGTGAAATGTGACCTACATTTCATCATAAATCGATTTATTCGAGTCCTATAATTTTCTATATAAATATTTAAAATATGAAGGATCAAATGTGTATAAGAATTGTTTTTGTCAAAGATGGATATTCGAGAACCAATGGCGCAACAAGCCCAGCTTCCACCAGGCCGACTGTGGATTCTCTCCTTGATCAACTCAGCACCGATCTTCCAAATGGGTGAGTTTATAATTAGAATTAAAAAACTAATTACATATACAAAACCTATTCATTACATTTACTTAATAAAAACACTACTAAAATACAATGATACAACTTTACGACTTAACGTAAATAACTGACTTTTTCTTTGTTTCTAATTGAACAGTTTCCACTAAGAAATGAATATAATTTAAAATGTAACGTGAGGCCAGTCGTAGCGCAGAAGCAAGCGTGTGACTGTAAATGGGAAAGATTATGGTTTCGATTTGCCTTCGGGAGAATGAAGTATTTTTATTTCTTCACCCTAGGAAGGAGACATAGCGCGGTGATGGATTCCATATGCAACATGCAATATCTGGAAAATTGGGACGGAAAGTGGGGAACGAAGTGTGTCTATTAGGTGCCGTCAGTCTGCTATGTGGGAAGCTGCTGTCTTTTAGTTATTTTTTAAAATTAATTTGATAAGTGCAACCAGTAGAAGTTAATAGTATTGTAATAATTAGCTATTTCATGAAGTAATACACACGTGGACGCGACACAACTACATTTAGTATTTCAATAAATATTTTGAAAGCAAACAGAACGGATGCCAATGTTTTTGTACCAATATTAATTTTACTTAATGTGCTCGTTTCCTCTCAACCCCGTCGCATGCCAGGAAAGACAAATAAAATATATACATACAGTCAAGAAAAGCAATAAATATTACTTTCAAAATATTTTAAAAAAATTAAATCAGCTTCACGCTGTATCCCGCATCCAGCAGGGTAGGCTGAGAGAACCTAGTGTTAAGACACTCCGTTCCCCACTTTCTGCCGAATTCTGGAGGCGTGTTGAGTGGCAGACTCAACGCCGCGCTTTGCCTCAACACTAGAGTGAAGAAATAAAAATATTAAATATTTCATTTCGTGAAGTGGAGATCGAACCCAAAACCAGTCGCGCTTACAGTCACACACTTGTGCTTCTACGTCACGATTGGCCTCTATAGTATCACGCATATTATACATTAATAAACTAAAAATCTGGCAGAATTCGTATCTTACTAGACGAGTGTTCTCTTGTTTATATTTATAATGTCGGTAGTTTATCGGTGTCGTTAAAAAAATGATGTATTGAATTTCACCACACATTGTCGTTAAATCATGAACGGCATCTCCCAGGTTGCGGGAAATCCCTATCCCGAGGATAGTATGAATAAAGTACAGTCCACGAGGTTTGAGCTGTCACGAGAGAACCACGACATTTTACGTGTGGTAGAGTCACGTCGCCCGCAATGGCAACACGCATGGGCAGACTCGATCGGATCATTACCACCCCCGGCATTTAAAACCGGCGTGAAGTAGTGGCTTTATGCCACTGCGTTTCGCATCAGGTAATGCCGGGCCCCGGCGCCCAACCCACCTTAAAGGCCGGCAACGCACCTGTAGCACTTCTGGTGTTGCATGAGGTCGTGGGCGGCGGTAGTCACTTACCATCAGGTGACCCGAACGCTCGTTTGCCTTGTCCTTTTCCATAAAAAAAAAATTGTAGTTATATTTGATCAGTTTCATTTTTGAACGAAACACAACGTTGAATTCCTTCACTCAACAGGTAATCACTCGAAAATTAGGCGAAAAGTGGAAAACGGAGTGTCACATTAACTTCCCTCAATCTATCTTCCTCTCTGCGAAAAATATGAAAATATATCTTTTCAGTATGAATTACATAACAATTACAAGTATTGATGATAGATATTGCTTTTAATCATTTTGAACCTGCGACTAACTATTCAACTGTTTAATATTATGGCCATAGGGTGTTTTGGCGCGTGCTCAGAGCCGTGTGGAAACGTATTTTCGTGTCAAGTCTAGAAATAGAGAAGTACGTCACGCGTAATGTAACAATCGCCAGACGATGGTCAACCGTTTTCAAGAACTAGGATAATATTGAAGGTCCATTTTATTTGATTGTTGAGTAGATAGAATAAAATAATATAATTCAATCAAAGATTTCAATTTGGTTATGAAAGTGTAATATATGTATAAAAATCCTTGTGTTTAAATTTATCTCGTGTTTTAGTTCATAGTAAAATAGATATTCTTTTTTACCTAAAAACGCATAAATAAATAAAAAGAAAAAAAAACTATTTTAGAAAGCTCATACACATTTAGTGCCTAATAACAGGGTAATTATAATTTAGAACTTAACATATATTGGTGCCTATATATTTTTACAGTCAAAAATCACAGATTTCCTTTTCCTAATTATTGTGTAACCTAATACTAAATTTATATATAAATAGTAATGGAAGGTAATATAAAAATAAAGATTGTTTTATTATATTTTTTTCCTTATTTTTATGAGTATTATAAATAAAGGACCTCGAATATTATTTGGCACGGACATCGATTTACGATTTCCGCCTGCTTGAGCTGAAGTCGATAACTAATAAAATTGCTTGCCGTTGCCATTCTAAATCTGCGCGTATTCGGAGTTCATTGACTTTTTCTCATTGTTGGTATTATCAGTGTATGAATATTTGTTCTTTTATACCTTCATCCCTGGTTCTCTGACTTACCCTCGTTTACTATTAATATAATGTGTTTTTTAATTATCCTTGGATATTAGGGTGAACAGTAAAACTATAACTAGAATTGAGTTGCTCTGAAAAGAGAAACAACATTTAAAGCTATTGTTTCACCAGTTCGTATTAATTAAATATTAAAATATAATGTTCTCCCTTGTCTTTAAGAGACGTCAATGTCATAGCTGAATGAAGTGTCACTCACTTCGTTTGCATTAATATAATATTATGATGATACGTGAATTTTGAATACATGTTATACTGGTGGTGAAATACTTGAAGTTCAAAAAACGAAGCATGTAACTTCTTATTTTAAATAAATTTATTGAAAAGTCCAATTTGACTTATTGAAAGCCGACAAAGATTCAAACGAAAATGAAATTAGTTGATATATAACTTTTAAAAAAATACATAACACTATTATACCATTCTTAACCCTTCACATTAAAGTACGTTCTAATAATATTAAAAGACAGTGTAAAAATATTGAAAATAAAAAAGCTTCCCACTTTATCTCCCTTTTAGTAGAGTATGTAAAAATAATCTAGTGTCAAAATAATCTAGTGTTTTCTGCTAGCAGCCCTAGTTCTATACATTGCGTGTGTTATCTGCCATTCAGACACGGTCTACCGAAACTGTATCAACTTTTAATTTAAAAGTGTAAGAATAAGTTTTAATGTAGATTAAGATTTTTGAAAACGTTCAACTTATCTTTGAAGTCACCACAATCTTAGTATACGTTCTGTAACATCATCATGTTTATGTAAAATTGACCATATATAATTTCTTCTTCAAAGAAAGTTACATGCTTCGTTTTTTGAACTTCAAGTATTTCACCACCAGTATAACATGTATTCAAAATTCACGTATCATCATAATATTATATTAATGTAAACGAAGTGAGTGACACTTCATTCAGCTATGACATTGACGTCTCTTAAAGACAAGGGAGAACATTATATTTTAATATTTAATTAATACGAACTGGTGAAACAATAGCTTTAAATGTTGTTTCTCTTTTCAGAGCAACTCAATTCTAGTTATAGTTTTACTGTTCACCCTAATATCCAAGGATAATTATAAAACATATCAGAAATAATTTCTCAACAATAAACCCAGAACTAACAATCAATCAAAATATATAATATTATTCAAAAAACTGTGTTTAGTCATTATTGAAGAATTCAGAATGACGAGCATTGCTTGCAGAGTGTTAACAGACTCTATTTCCCAAGACAATGTAAAAACACATAAAAATCAATATGACTCGACGCTATGATTCATAAATGTTGAAAAATTTTATTGATCCCATCAGTTTTTACTTCGTTTACCTTTACACTTCGTTTTCTCCAAGACCAATGACTAGATACTATCTGACCAATGGCACTATAAAATAGTCATCACACATAAGAGTTATATCACGTTTGTACTATAGTTTCTTTTTTTTTTAGTTAATTCGCGTTTAGCTTTTTAGTAAAAGTCCTAATTTGTACTACACGTAAAATTATTAGAGAGTAGAGGCCAGTCGTTGCGCAGGGGCACAAAGTGTGACTGTAAAATCGACTGGTTGTGGGTTCGATCCCCACCCGAGGAAATGAAATATTTATTAACATTTATATTTTCATTTTTTCGCTCTAGTGTCGAGGCAAAGCACGGCCTTGAGTTCCGCCAGTCAATACGCAATGTCTCCAGATTTCGGTGGAAAGTGGGAAACGGAGTGTCTTAACACTAGTTTCCCTCTGCCTACCCTGCTGCGTGCGGGATGCAACGTGAAGCTGATAAATGTAAAATTATTATCGTTATCGCGTCCCAATTGTTAGGCAAAGAGTAACGTTAACTTGACAAATCCTCACTCTTTCCTATCATACAAAAATCCATAATTATATGTATATAATGCCGTTATCAAAATTACCATCTGACTGTAATAGTTATATGTAATTGTATATAACATTTAATTGTTATTTGCAATAATCGATCTTGGCATCACAGACTCCTGCGCACGGCTCTACATAATTAGTATTTATACCTCTTACACCTGGTCCAAAAGTTTCCAAAAGATTTATTATAGAAACAACACGCCATTAGGTAAAACAGATTTGGTTTTGTTACATTTATGAATTGTGTATGGAGAGATGAGAGACTACCGATATTATTTATAGGGGTATAAATCACGGCTGGGTGTGTCTGCCTGTCCAAATGTCGACGCGGTGTTATGCCAAATTGTTCAGTCACGTTCCGTAAACTTGGCTTATATAGCCTAATAATATAAAATATAATGATTTGAGGCCGGTCGTGGCGCAGCGGCACGAGGTGTGACTGCAAAACCGACTGGTTGTGGGTTCGATCCCCACTCGAGGAGATGAAATATTTACTTAAATTTATATTTCCATTTCTTCGCTCTGGTGTCGAGGTTAAGCGCGGCGTTGAGTTCTGCCACTCAACACGCAATGCCTCCAGAATTCGGCAGAAAGTGGGGAACGGAGTGTCTTAACACTAGGATCCCTCTGCCTACCCTGCTGTGTGCGGGATACAGCGTGAAGCTAATTTAATTTTTTATTTTAATTTTTAATGATTGAATATGGTGAATTGTTGTAGGTACCAGACAACTGGCTGTTTATAAATAAAATATTACCAAAAACTTGAGGTACTAAACTCTCCAAACAGCCCATTTTATGGTATTGTACAATCGTCATTATCTTAATCTGACCTAAAATAACCTTACATTTACCCCTAAAATAATCTTACAAAAACTATTAAGGGAAAATATTACGTAGGTATTTCAAAGAGCGAAGTACCTATAATTAAAAAATTAAATAAATTTCTGTTGTAATATAATTATTGTCTTATTTTTGTTATAATTTTTGTCTCTAATAAAAAAGATTTCTTAATTGATCCTGTCATATGCTATGTGTATTTTAAAGTTTATGTATTTTTTTGTTATAAAAAAAAAAACAAATATATTTATTTGTTTGTTTGTTTTATCTTGGTAACTTGCTCTGCTTTTAAAGAGACTTACAAGGATAATTTTAAGATAAGTGTTAGTATAATAATAAAAAAATATGTTTATGAAATAATTTACTATTGGCTTATTTTATAGAGTTCGATCGGCCCTAGCGTAGGAAACGTTAGTCGTAAGTTTTTTGAACTAGACGCTACTTTTAACGGTTTCGAATTTTTAATTATACATTACAATAATATTAACTACGACTATATTGGTCTTTTAAGACACATTTACATATTATTTAACAGTAATACATACATATATCTAATGTTAACATTACATTCACCAGTCGAGCATCCGTGTCGCCGGTGCCACCACCCTCATCAGGCACCTTACCGCGCCCCGGCACTAAACAAGTGACGGTCACAGTACAAGAGACCGTGGTGGAACCAGCCCAGCCCCCACCACCACCACCGCCAGTGCAGACGGTGACCACCGTGAAACACCATGCATCTAGTGCCACGAAGGAGTTGGATGAACTTATGGCGTCTTTGTCAGATTTTAAGGTAAATTGTATGAAGGGGTGTGTTGTTAGCACTTGCCTGTCTTCAAGAGAATAATTGTAATAAGCCAAACATGGTGCAGAGGCACAAGCGTAGCTGTAAACGCGACGGGTTGTGGGTTCGATTCTTACTCAAGGAAATTAAATATTTAATATTTTCATTTTTTTTACTGTGTTGTCGAGACAAAACACGACTTTGAATTCCGCCACTCAACATGCAACGCCTCCAGAAGTCGGCGGAAAGTGGGGACCGAATTTTCTTGATACCAAGCTCCCTCTGTCTACTCTGCTGCATGCGGGATACAACGTGGAGCTGAAAAAATAATACACTATTCCTAAACACCACATCCAAGTGACGTGTTTGATAGTAAGCACAACGGTGCTGGGTTCGAGGAATCCACTCGAGAAACAAATATTTTCCTCGCTCTCAACAAGACAAAACGCGGGGTTACAATTTGTCACAAAACTCGGAATATTTCGAAATTTCGGCGGAATGTGTGGAATGGAGTGTGACGCTAGGTTCCGTTTTTCTACCCTGTAATGTGGAAAAAAAAGTGAAACTGCAAAAATCTTTCTAGATCACTATGGCTATTCAACAAAATGAAAAGATGAAAAAAATAATTACTAGCTTCGTTTACGTATTACTCTTAATAAATTAATACATTTAAATACTTAAAACTAAATAGTGCATAAATTAATATTTTTTTTAAAACTTTCGTTTGGTGTTTACAAATAATAGATACATAGATATCTCTAAACATAGTTTTTCTGCTTCTTTGTTTGACATATTTTATATATCTTGTAGAGTTATTGTAATACAATTTAAATCAATCATTCTTTATTATATATTATTATATCTGTAATACTCGTCTCGTTTAGTTTAGAACAAATAAACTTCTTTATACAACGTTCTTAAAAGATACCTAAATTTTCAATTATTTTTTTTTCAATAATTGTCATTGTTTATAATTTGCTGTATATACATATGTTTGCATGCAAAAATATGTACGCCAAGCTTATTAAACGTTGCGTGCAATTATTAGAAAATCTTGAGATTTGAGGACAGTGCCAGCTGCCAGAACGACACTTGACCTGATATCAAGAGCGTATTCTACTAAAATATTGTAAACTGTGCTCTATACCTTAACCTAGATTTCATTCATTAACTGCTAAAAAATTATACAAAATATTGTGGCGGTGGTACTTTTCGTATACAATAAAACATGAGTCATCCTAGTAAGGTCTAATATAGGGCGGCAGCTGTCACGGCCACCTCGGCACACTGCACTACACTTTTCCGATTATTATAATATTTACTAGTCGCCTTTCTTGGTCCACGGCTATTTCCAGCCGCACGAGTGTTGGTAGCTCCAGCGCGCGTCCGTCCCCCTCGCACCCGCCGCAAAGCTCGCGTCTAAAGATAGTCCCGGTGTTACATCACAGGCGTAGTGGGGCCGCGAGCTTATAATATTAGAGTACATAGACACAGATTTCACTTCGCATTCACTCCAGCCCGCTCCGTCCGATCGGTTACCTTTTGTACGTTGCCAAAATTGAAAAATATTAACTTAATATTCTTCTTCTTTCATTTTTTGATAGATTTCTTTAACGCTTACATTTGAAGCGATAAAAAAATTGATCGATTTCCATCTGTTGGTTAGGTAACCGGAGCAGCAGCGGTCCCACCGGAGAGCGGAACCCACGTGTATAGGGAGAAGCGCGCCTGGCAGGAACAGTACCGCAGCAACCCACGGCAACCCGAATCCGCCTCTCTGGAACATATGCTCGGATCCCTTCGAGCAGACATGAGCCGCCAAGGAGTACAAACACCCCAGAAGGGATGCTGCAACGCGTGTGAAAAACCCATTGTCGGACAGGTGGATATAACTACGAAGATTGAATAAAAGACTTGAAGCCTACAATATAGTACAAAATCAAATTGTTTACCACAGGTCATCACAGCGCTGGGCCGCACGTGGCACCCTGAGCACTTCACATGCGCCCATTGCAACCAAGAACTTGGAACTAGAAACTTCTTCGAGCGTGATGGGAGGCCATACTGTGAACCGGACTACCACAACCTATTCTCACCGAGATGCGCTTACTGCAATGGACCAATCCTCGATGTTAGTGTTGTATCTATATAACCGTATGATAAAAAAATACGTGTCATATAATTATTATCTTTTTACAGAAATGTGTAACAGCTCTCGAGAAGACTTGGCACACAGAGCATTTCTTCTGCGCACAATGTGGCCAACAGTTTGGGGAAGAAGGGTTCCATGAGAGGGATGGCAAGCCATACTGCCGCGCTGACTACTTCGACATGTTTGCACCGAAATGTGGTGGATGCAACAAACCAATCATGGAGAATTATATTTCCGCACTAAACACCCAATGGCATCCAGATTGCTTTGTCTGCAAGGTCAGTATCTCTTTATTTAACTCTAGCTATCTCGAGACACAAAACAATAGGTGAGTGCAACGTACAAACTAATCCCTTACGACAGGCCAAGTATAGGTTTTAAAAAACAAATAAAAACAAAGAATTATGAACTTTAAATAACTAAATCAGTATTTTGGTCTCACAGGATTGCCAAATGGCGGTAAAAGGTAAAACATTCTACGCCATGGAAGGAAAACCTGTATGCCCCAAATGCGTCGGCGTTGATGAGGAGGAGTAAACATAAAATGCCTAAATGCCCCCCAAAAACGGATGCCCTCCCCCATTTCTTTTTCAGCTATGCCAGCGAAATGATGTACAAACGAATGAAAACATGACACAAAACACAGATGCTATTCAACAAATACTCTATCTAGTCTTTAGCTTAATCAATAGGGAATCAAAAATTATGTAATATATTTTTTTATTTATAATATTGTAATGTTAAGTTTTATAATAAAGAGAACAAAAATATATTAAAAAAAAACAAAATAAAAAAAACAAACAATAATAATAATATAAATATGAATGACACCGCTTCTGCCCCGGCCCTCAAGGTCGCATGCGTACTCGCGGCAATGACCTTTTATCAACACATTGTGTGAAGGCCGTTATCAAAAATTGCCAAAAAATTGATATCGGGGTCAAGTGCTAGTGTAGGGTTTCCCAGAGTTTTAAAAATAAGCTACTGATGTGATGTGACGTCACGCGCCACTCCGGCTAATGTGGTACAGGCGGTTTGTTTATGGGACACCCGATGTGTCTATTTATAATTCAGTGCAATCGATTGCACTGTTGTCATGCAAACGATACGCATATCAAATAAAAATCGATTTTTAAACATTGATTTACATTTTGTGTCATATTGGAAACTAAAAATTGGCGATCGGAGAAATTAAATAAGTACCATCTAATAACTGTCCATCGAAGGTTCCGTACCAATTTACAGCATTGTATTTCAACGGGATGTACAATTTATAAAAATTGATAAACTTAAGTTGCGAGCGTATGCACTTAATTTGTATTAAATATCTCAAGTTCTCACTGCTTGCAAATATTATAATCTTAGGTCTACGGGTAATAACTTAAAGGGCTTGATTACGCGGCGAATGAAATTGACAAAAATAACTTTGCGGGCGTATGCACGCATTTTGTATGAAAATAACTACAAATATAAATTTGTAATATTTTTGTCTACAAAATACCTATTTCTTCTATATATATAATCAGTTCAAATTTCATAATTATCGGTTCACGGAACGTACCCTGTAGACTTTGATTACGCTGCCAATACATATTATAAATGCGCATATCTTTTAATTGCGTTCACTTAGAATTTTTTTTATTTTTTGTACTCCAAGGGATTGTTTTTTGATATTAATTTCAACTTGATGCCTCAATGCAATCTCGAAATAAATATTCTTGACAGATAGGGAACGGAACCCCGTTATATGTTTTCAGGTACGGAGCCGTAAAAAGCACTTTTAGGTAGCTAAACGACTAACTAATACGAATTAAATTAATAAATATTTCAACAGTTTCTAAAACTATCCGAAAATACACAAAAATAAATGGTTATTAAAACAGTTGTTATCTAAACACGTCTAGTGGATCTGTGCCAATGGCGTGTTAAGAAAGTAAATCAAATGGAACCATTAAACAATGTCGTGTTTTTTACATAAACACAAGCAAAACACATTTACTAGATTCTATGTATATGTTATGTAAGAATAAAAAATCATCAAATCAATTTGGGCTTATTTTCCTAGCTTATTACAAGCTATACTATAAGCGAAAAATAAATAAACTTTATAAGTTTTTATGACTTTGATATTTCGACAAATAACATTTAAAAACACAATAATATTTCTAAAACGAAAAAATAGCTTTAAATAATCTTGCCTTTTAATAATTATTTTGGCTTAATAAAACTTTTTATGGTGAAAATTATTGTTATTTCTGTTGTTATCATAACAAAAGCTGAAGAACCTCACCCCAGTATTAACTTATTTTTGAACCCTGAATTATAGCATACTACATATTTAGGGAAACCCTTTCATAAAATCAATAAATTATTCTAAACTGTTATTCTCATACGTAAACCATTTGTATTACAGGAATGTCGAGAACCATTCCACGGTGGATCATTCTTTGAGCACGAAGGCCAGCCATACTGTGAGACCCACTACCATGGAAAACGCGGTTCGCTTTGCGCCGGTTGTCATAAACCTATAGCAGGAAGGTGCATCACCGCCATGTTTAGAAAATTCCACCCCGAGCACTTTGTATGCGCTTTCTGCTTGCGACAACTTAACAAAGGAACGTTTAAAGAACAAAACGACAAGCCCTACTGTCACGCGTGCTTTGACAAGCTCTTCGGATAAATTTTAAAGATGGTGCAGATTTTAAACACTTTTTAATTTTTATCTGTCACAAGTGACAGTTGACGCAAAATTACCGCAAATAATAGATGGCGCGCTTTTGAAATGTTCTTATCTCTCACAAGTGACATTTTCGTTGGTGCGAAATTACCGTTATTTTTTTATTTATTATCTGTAAACTCTTGCTTTAATATCGATTAATGAATAATTATTTTATTGTATGTTAGGAAGAAGTCGTTTTTTTTTATAGTCTTTCTTCCATTTAGTATTTTATACAACATAGCGCTCTATTGTGGGTATTATATGTCGATTTTGAGTTTTTATTATTTATCCGTAGATGATAAATGATTGATAAACTCAAGCATTAAGATGCAAATATAGCCATTTATCGAATGATTCTTATTTATTTTTTATATACGTTAAGTTTGGATGCAATAACTTTTCATAACTTACTTTTTTATACTATTCAGAAATCGAAGATTATATAACTATTATTAAATAAAAAATCTTAAACATATAAAAAGAGAAATTCTAAAATTATATTAAAAAAATCTACTGCCACAATTTGAAACTTATATACAACCGGTCTAAATGATGCTCACGCTGTACTATTAATATATGTTTTATACATTAGGCGTTGTTTAAATATGTCTATAAGAAAAATTGAAAAAGATGAGATCATTACAATTATTTATAAGGTCTCAAATAGTACGTAAGTTTATCTTCGTTAGACTAGTTATTAACATGTGATGAAATTAAAGGTGTTCGTGAGTAATGGTACTACATACTTTATAGTTATTATACTCTACTAAATAAAAAATAATTAAGGAAATTATGGATAAAATGTGATGGTGATTTCGTCAAAAAATGTCATAGACGTATGTTTGAAGAGGAATTCGGAATTATAAAAAAAATTAGAAAATATCATTAACTTTTCTTGTATATCAAAATTATTCAGCAGTATATCATTACGATTGAAATGAGAATTTAAATTTCTATATTATGTATACTGGTTGACAAATTTGTGTAGTTATTATATCATTCATCATTCAGTCATTGTAATGAATTTTTGACAAAATGTTTGCCCAAGTAGATTTGTAAAGAAGCAAAAAATATATACTACGCTAGATTCAACCAACATCATATATTTCTAATCGAACACTACAATGTATTATTTTCTAACTGCTGACTCAACATATGTTTTAAGTTATATCTTCCATTAGCATACTGTACAGTTGTAATACATTTGTCTTATGTATAATATGTTATAATTAATGGGTGCCAAACAGGTTCTCATGACGAAATTAAGAAATAAAATTTAAAATAATGTTTAATTTTAAAATAACAAATACCTAATAATTCTTTGATATAAGCATGGTAAATGCTTAAAATAAAATGTCAGAAATATATATGTATGTATACATTTGCACACTTTATTTAATGTGAATGTGTAGTCTTAATTTGATAGTCACTTACATCTTTGTAAAATAGAAATATCCATATTATGCTTTTCGTTTTGACACTAATGCCAAAAGAAATATATTTTTCCTATGTTATTCAAGCAAGCTTGTAATGTTTACATTATTGAATATATTAACAAAGCAAATCATAAAAAAATATCTATAAAAACACTATCAGAATAGCTAAAACAAAATTTAAAAAAAAACTAGACTAAGACGTCCAAATTGACAGATCTATTCCTATACATACAAAAATATAACATAATTACGATTTTATTTAATACAACGCTCACTCACTTTAAAATATATAATTTACTTTTGTCTCGATAATATATAAATAGTATATAGTAAAATTATTATATAATTTTCTCTTTTAACCTAAAAATGGCCCTTGTTAAATGATTATCTTTTACGCTGCACGTCAGTGGGTTAAATTAACCACGAGTTTAACTGACGGTTCGTTTGTATCGTTAGAAGCGTCTGTAATATTTTAACAAATATATTTAATGTTTTTTTGATGATGTTGTATTTTATTGTTGCAATACTCATGCTTTTTCTTTTTTTTCTTTTTTTTTCCCTTCTATCTTTTGTTAGACCAGGGTCTTGAAATATTTTTTTTAGCTACACGCTGTATGCCGCATATAGGAAGGGTAGGCAGAGGGAACCTAGCATTAAGACACTCAGTTGCCCAGATTCCGACAATTTTTCGAGGTGTGTTCTATTGTTTGCTGAGTGTTGGAATTCAATGCTGCGCTTTTGCCTGATCAATTTTGGCTTTATTTGGATGCCAAAGGAAGTATGTGTGCGAGGCAAGCACAAAAAGAAGGGACAACATTTTTATTATTGGCTTATAAATTAACAATTCTTTGTAATAAACGGCATTTATTTTTATTACTTTTAAATTAATAGCAATTACGCAACAGCCTGTATGTTTTTGTTTATCTGTTACAAAAAACCCTGAAGACTCGCGATAAGAAATACTTAAACTTCCAAGCTGTTTTCCAGATGATAAAACACAAGTGGGACAGAAGATAAGTTATGCAGTGACTAAACGTTGTCAGGTATGAAAAGAAATGTTTATCCATCTATTAATAAAGCTATATTTACATTATCTATATTTATATAATAGACTCGTAACTGTTTGTTCACGCTAATTTCGATGCAGTTAGTCGATTTAAATGCAGTTCATTATTGGATTCTGGCTCCTCGGTTCATAAATAAAATCGGTTCATATATCAGTTTAATGTATTTTGATCGACTAAATTGCTAATTGCTAGAAGAGTTATTTTATTCGTTTTTTTTTTATTGAATTGGCTAAATCTTAATTTATTAATGATCTCATCAGTTCTCGCGGGGCTGGAATTTACGCGGGAAATATTGAGTTTGCCGTGCACGCGTACTTACCTTAATAAATGTGAAATAACTAAACATTTTCTTTTAAATATGACAATTTAAATTTTTAAACAGAAAGCTTAAATTACTATTTAACTCTATCTAAATAAGATTGACACCTGTCGTGGCGCGGGGTTATAGCGTGCAACTGTACAGCGATAGGTTGTGAGTTCGATTCTCACCCGAGGAAAATTAAGTATTTAATATTTCCATTTAGCTCTAGTAACGAGGCAAAGCGCCGTGTAGAGCTCCGCTGCCCAACACGCAATGCCTTCAAAATTCAGCGGAAAGTGGGGAAGGAGCGTGTCTTAATAAGAACGGTGTTTTTTAACCCGAGTTTGTAACATAACTTTTCTACTAAGACCACCTAGAGAAAATTATTATTCTTTTACCTAAGTACCTACTAATCAATATTATTTAATCTACATAATGTATTATCATTTAGTTTGCCCAGTCATTTAACTTACGTTATAGAATAACTGGCGAAGGCCTGCTTAAAGAGCCCGTCACGCTGAGCTTCTTTTACTAAAACTATATAATGCTCATCATGCTCAACAATTTTGGTTAAGACGTTAAGACGCATTTCCATATACATGCTTATCTATCCCCAGGGATCGTTAACTATTGAAAATTAACTTATTTTTTGTCAAGTTATATCCCGTATATAGTAGGGTGGGCAGAGGGAACCTAGTGTTAAGACATTTCGTTCTCCACTTTTCACTGATTTTTTTGAGATTAGAGTTGGAACTCAACTCAACTTTCGTACGTGTGGTAGAGTCACGTCGCCAGCAATGGCAACACGCATGGGCAGACTCGACCGGATTATTACCACCCCCGGCATTTAAAACCGGCGTGAAGTAGTGGCTTTATACCACTGCGTTTCGCATCAGGTAATGCCGGGTTCCGGAGCCCAAACCACCTTACAGGCAGGCAACGCACTTGTAGCTCCTCTGGTGTTGCACGGGGTCGTGGGCGGCGGTGATCACTTACCATCAAGTGACCCGAACGTCTTGCCTTGTCTTTTCCAAAAAAAAAAAAAAAAAAAAAAACGTCGGGCTTTTGCCTTGGTGCCAGGGCTAAGAAATGAAAATATTAATAAATAATAATTAATTCCCCCGAGTTGGAGATCGAACTCACAACCGTCGCGTTACAGTTACACCTTTGTGCCCCTGTGCCACGACGGCCTTAGAAAATCAACGTTGACTGTACGAAAGTTCTTCCTTTTCAAAATGGGGCAACGCCAATAATTTTAAACATTTCTCCTGGTTTCGATTCCTACTCGGGGATGTGTCGTCAGATACCCACGATGCCCCACTGTGCTACGACCGTGGGCGCAGAAAGAGTCGCAGCCTCGAAAAATTAAAGAAACAACATTTACATTAACATATCTGTTCGAAGCTAACGTCTAGGCTCTCCCCCAGAAAATATCTCTAGATACGCTAATGGCTACGAACTCTGCTATTATTTATTATTATTCGATTTTAAATATTATATTTTTTTTCCAAGGTGAGGTGTAGTATTTTTTTTAATATATTTTTAAAATATAGTTAAGAATGATTAAATTGAAATCGCCATTGCGTATACGTGACCTCAATATCATTAAAACACCTATACAAATAAGTGCCATCTAAGAAAAAAATAAAATTAACTACATACACCAAACAGAAGAATAAAATTATGAAAAATATGTCCAAGTTGAATAACCAACTCCATATAATTTATATACCACTATGAATTTGAAATAGTAAATAGATAGATAGATATATACATATATTAAATAAGTATCAAGTATTAATAAGATCATTCAATATTTTCTACTTTTTTTTATTTTAAAGTAAATAAAATAATATGTAGAAAATATTATTTTCTACATATTTAACTCATGCCTTCACTGAGTTTTCTTAACTGGCGGGCAAAGTAGAGCGCCATATCAAAGCAATAAATATTGCACCTTTGTCATCTCTGTAGGATGTCATGTCTGTAGGATTAGTGATAGCACTTCTACAAATTTCACGTATATAATGACAAAGGGTCTCGCCCAATTAGGATATTTCACAGGCTAGACTCTTCATACATGTGATTATATTAGCACAAGTGATCACACAAAGATCACACAGAAATCTACACGTATGAGGTCACACGTGTAGATTTCTGTTCACATCCACACGTGATCATAAGCGGCACGAACACCATAAATAAGAGAACTTTCTACATTACTTGATGTAACATAGAAAACTTATATTTATAACACAACTCTGACGAATTATTAGCTAAATATTTATTATTCCTTATGTATGTTTTGATTTTAAGAGCGGGAATGAAAGGAACCAAGATGATAAGCATTTTTTATTCTACTCCTGTAGCAGTTTTTATATGACTAGCGGCTCGCCCACGGCTTCGCCCGCTTAAAATACATGATTATTGATTTAATAAGCAGAATTGATTGACAACTATAATGACTTCTAATAAGATTTTTTTACGACATTATCGTCAAAGAATTTTTGATTGTTTTAAATAAAAAATANATCTGTCTTTCTGACTGTCTGTCCGTCTGTCTATACGTATGGTAACGTTTATCTTCGAAAGTACTGGGCCTATTTATTTAAAACTTTCACCAATTGCTTTGTTTTGTCTACGAATATATAGGATCCTATATATTCGTAGACAAAACAAAGCAATTGGTGAAAGTTTTAAGGAAATTGGTTCAGTACTTTCGGATATTAGCGTGACCATACATACAGACAGACAGACAGACAGACAAGAAATATAAAAAAAAATCTTTTTGCTTTCTATTATTATTTTTAAGTGTCCCTCTATCCATTTCAGTAAAAATTACTAAATGTACAGACAAAATATTTTTACTGTCTTATTATATATAGAGATAACAGTTATTTAATTAATTAGGTCTCAAAATAATTAGCCTACGGTCCACGGTTACAATGTCTATAATACAATTCTATAAGAAAAAAATATATAAACAAATAATTTTAAAATTAATTTAAATAACTTTTTTTCAGCTTCACGCTGTAGCTCCCGCTTGTAGCAAGGCAGGCAGAAGTAACCCAGTGTTAAGACATTCCGCTCCCCTCTTTCCGCCGCATTCTGGAGACATTGCGTATTGAGTTGTGGAACTTACCGCCGCGCTTTGCATCGACACCAAAGTGAAGACATCTAGATATTATTTCATTTTCTCTAGTGGGAATCGAATCGACAACCTGCCACGTTTACAGTCAACGCTTGTGCCCCTGCGCCACAAGTGGCTCAAAAAATTTATGAACTTGGAAATTACGGTAACATTATATTAAATTGTCTTAATTACTTAGATATATATGTTTTTATTAGGTTATTTACATACCAAAGTTCATACAATCATTCTAGTTAACGACAAAATTTAAATAAAGTGTAGAAATTTCTGCACGGATCGATAACAGCCATCAATTATTCCTTATCGTTTCCGATACTTCAATTACTTAATACCTAGTACGGCGTGTACGTTGTTATATTATTTGAATATTTTATCAATTCGCTATGCTTAGTTTGATATATATGAGTATGTTTATTATTTAATAAATGTTATTTTACAATATAAATCAGTAAATATACGGGTTATAATTTTTGCATTGAATTCTGCCATGCAACACACAACGCCTCAAGTATTCGACGGAAAGTGGAGAGCAGAATATTTTAACACTAGTCTCCCTCCCAATATAAAAAGATGAACACTATATTTATAAATAAATAAATTAAATGTTTCTTTTTGTATTTAACCTTTTTATTATATAAAAATTGGAAGTGAATATTACTTTTTATACTGACTTCAATTTAAAATAATAGTTTTATTACCCTAACACTTAACTAACCTAACAATATCAGTATCGAGAATTTAATAAGATTCATAAACTATAATAGCATTGGTGTTTATAAGCATACAGAGTAAATAACCAATTCCGGAATTATATATTTTTTATTTAGCGCCATCGACACGACACTTCGACAACCATATCAATGTGTATCAATCACTACATGTAAATGTAGCGTTTCAAAAAAAATCAGCTTCACGCTGTATCCCGCACACAGAAGGGTAGGCAGAGGGAACTTAGTGTTAAGACACTCCGTTCCCCACTTTCCGCCGAATTCTGGAGGCATTGCGTGTTGAGTGGCAGAACTCAACGCCACGCTTAGCCTCGACACCAAAGCGAAGAATAATAAATATTTCCTCTCGTCGAGTGGGGATCGAACCCACAACCAGTCGGTTTTACAGTCACACCTCGTGCCGCTGCGCCACGACTAGCCTCTACTACTTATTATACTTCAAATTGATATATTTTTTAATTTAGGAACCGATTGTTATAAAATAAATCCTATATGTTAGCGGAATTAGATTATTAGAAAATTAGACTTGCTAGAATCCAATAAAACACACGCATTTAAATCGGTTGAGCCGATTCTGAGATTACCGATGACAAACGCACAGACAAACATAAATTTTTAAAATCACTGTTTTCGGTTCTTCTACATTAATAAAGGTCTCCTTATATTTTTTCTTTTTTTTCTCGATCCCTTACAATTGTAATATAATAATAGATTACCAAAGCACCAAGAAAATAAAACAAACGACTGACACGACATAATTTATTAACTTAACATCTACATACACAAATTCCTATCTTAACACTATGGAGAAAACAATTACGTAAACTTTTTATAAACAACAATACAACTAATTTGTCATTACCAAACTTAAATTAATAAAAATCTTAAATAAAATCTATAAACTAGTCAGTCTTTGGTGGAAAAGAAGAAATAACTAGAATATTATTAAGCTAGACCCGGAAACAATTCCGATAGAGAATCACACCAAAAATCTGACAAGTCCATAGATTCTTGTTCACTGAATGGTGAAGATAATGATTCGTACCCCAAGTCTGAGCTGAAGTTTGTATGAGATGGTGAAACTCCAAACAAATTTTCTTCTACCGACTTGGGAGATAGTGACATAGGAGAAAGTAACTTCATATCACATTCTAGAGTAACTTCACTGTTATCAGTCAATATATTGAATTCAGTTTCAATATCAGTTTGTACTTCACTTTCAGTTTGTATTTCAATTTGTTCTTCACTAGGAACTTCAACAGTTATACAATCATTCGCTTCGTAACTAGCGTAGAACATGTCTCCTTTATCATTATCCTCTTTCTCTGTATCAGTGATAGGATAGGATTGTGCGTAGGAATGTTGTGCCAATATCCTGTTAATGTCATGTTTTATTGTATTTAGGACTCCACCTTGACTGGGTTCCAGTTGCTCTGTTGTGGTCCCCACCACTTCTCTTCCTTGATTGTCTTCGGAACTATGCCTGTTTTCCTGTTGGACAAAAATAGATAATGTTTATTTATATAAGAAGGCATTGTGGTGCAATGGACAAATGTCTCGCTCTATAGATGATGGGTGTGTGTCTAATTTCTACTAGGGCATATCTTTTTTAGTTTCACCCAATAAAGCTGTGTAGTCAAAGGTAAAAAGACCTTAGTGTTAAGTCATTCCATCAACCACATATCATCCATTTTTTGTGACATTGCATGTTAAATGGTGGAAATCAACACTGCACTTTGTCTTCTTACCATAAATTGAACCTACAAATGTTTACATTCAACGGTCACTTGAGAATCTATGTATATAAATTATTATAATTTTCTTACTGGTCATACAATGGATTGTATTTTTATATGGAGATGAGAATGGAGGTTTTAACTGACATCAAATTTTCATCATAATTACTCAATAAAAAAAATATAGATCTTAAGTTAATGTATGTTAAGTATATTTATGTTGAAGTACAATGTATATTCAAATGGCTTAAACGGGACAATACATGTTTACAGCTGTATTTACATAACATTCAATGCCAAAGGAATTTTGAATAATAATAGAAACACTCGTTTTTTGAAACAATGCAAGCACAAGATATGCAAATATATCATTGAACAGATAGAAATTGAACAAAAACTATATTTTATAAAGTGATGCAAATTTTTCCTTTTACAAACAATTTAAATAGAAAATTTCCATTATAGATGTTTTTATAATTTTTAAGGAAACCCAATAAAAGGAAATGTATATAATTTAAAATTGCATCAGCTTATGATTCATCGTATTTTTTACACCCTTTTATTAGCTTGGGTTGTATGTATATTTATATCGGAAACTTTGAATGCGCTTTTGACTGACTTTGAAATGACGGATTACTTTGAAACTTTGCATACATATGAAGGATCAATTAAAATGCAATAATATGTAAAAAAATTAAAACAAAACTAAAAAACACATTAAAAAAAAACAACTTAAAAGTAAAAAATATTTTCTTTTAAAATTTGACGTAAAAAAAGCGTGGGGTGCATAATGTCAATATATCACTTAAAAAACACTGCCCGCTTTTATTTTCATCATTACTAATTTAATTTTTTATTATTTAATTTATTTTTTACTTCTTAAAAGCGTTTTTTTTTATGTTTTATCAAAATGCTGGAAGCATAACTTAATTAACTTTTCGTTTTATGTCCAGTAAATTTATAAACTACTATTACAGTATCTTGAATTCAGGCTGAAAGGAATTAATTGATTATTAACACAAGATACTCTCAGCCAACTCCTTATACAGTATAGTTTTAAGCTAAAAATACATACATGTTGATTCTCTCCTGTACAATCTCCAGTAATTTCTTTGAGCAGTGTATCGGCAAGTTCATGAAGGGTATCGAGGTACTCAGGGGAGTCGAGGTGTTGGAGCAGGTCTGCGAGAGGGTCAACAGGGTCAGCAGGGTGCGCACCGCGCTGGTCGCCGGTGGGGGCCCCTCCTGAGAAGATTAATACTTGTATTACTATTTAAAAAAAAACTGACTTCAAGTAGATCCCATAATCAGAACCTAATCAAACTATCATCAAGCTATGCAACTAAGTACCCAGGTTCCCTCTGCCTACCCTGCAATGGGAAAGTTGTAACTCTTACTCTGTTTTTGTGTACTCTGTGTTGTTACTCTGTTTTTTAGCTTCACCATACATGGTGAAGCTAAAAAACAAAGCTCTTTAAATATGATTATTGAGTTTTGTTGTGATTGAGTGATTATTAATTACACAATCACCTTTTAGAAAAAGAAATTACAACAAAAAGCATAATTAAAACAAATGTAAACAATTTAAATAATAAATTTAATGAGCATAACTAGTTTAATATTTATGCCACATAATAATATCACCCCTTATCTTATCTAGATATGACTATTGTTATTACATTTTATATACTCTACTGTTGATAATAATATTTAGGACAGTATTTTATTTGATAAGTTTGAAATCATAGATTATTGCCTTTTTACACATATGAAATGGAACAAATGTTGACTATTTCTTTTAATACAAAGTGTTGTATTTAATATTTACATTTGACAAATGGATAATTACATTCAATATACAATATTTTATTTATAATTTGATATAACAAAAGTTATTACTTTTTTATTATGTAATAAATAATTTAAAGGCAGTGTACAATATGCTTTATTCAAATAGGCTTTTGTAAGCATTTTCAATTGTTGTATGTATACAAAAGATACTGCCAGCTTAGAAAACGAGTAGTCAGCAAAAAACTCAACAGTTGCTTTTATCAATTTTGTTAAAATTCCATTATCACATAGGCAGGACAGCAACCTGCATGAGATATTTAATTGTATCTTATAATCATAATTTAATTGTACTAATTCCATACACACCTTCTGCTGAGGATAAGACACTGCTGGTCTTGGGGCTCCCCCGACGGCCCGCGCCGTGGCGTTCCGAAGCTCTGCATTCTCACTGAGCAGACGTTCATTCACCGCTTTTAAATTCTCTACTTCAGTAACTAAACGCTTGTTCATTTCCATACATTGATTTATTCTACTCTCCATTTCATCCATTTTAGCCTTCTTCCGGTCGCGAGAAGTTTGCGCCGCCACACGATTTTTAAGCTTCCTGCATGATGCAATAAATATGTAAATGCAATGTTTATTTTGTTTTCGTCAATTAAAACCTACATAGATTGTGTTAGATACGCAAATTTATTTAAATATACAAGATATTTAAAAACCCGAGATGAGTCATTCCACATTTATTATTGCATACGCAATCTCTCTATGCCGTTTCTAGAAGCTCTCGGAAATACATTCAAGTTGCATATTTTAGATGACTTACTTTCTTTGCATCTTCTCTTCCCATGTCAGATGGTCAAGCCGGCGTTTCCTGGACGGAGCGGGAGCCACGTCGACCACGACCTTTGACTCCATCTCCTCCACCGCCAGGTAATTGTTGGGAACAGTGATAATAATCGGTGCACTCATTTTAGCTGATATCACAAAACAACTATCCGAACCCGCACTTTTAACTTAAAAAACGCATGCTAAACAACTTGAACAGATATGCTAAGAATTATTTGTGTTAGAATTTATCGTCCGCACACAATAAACACTGGCGTCGTACATACTCGAGCTCATGTCAAATAATAAGTGAGTTTTGCGTTTCTCGAAAAGTGTACGTGCCGTTACGGGATTGGGCGCGTCCGGCGGGTGGGCGGAGTGCGGACGCCGATAAGCGGTTTTATTGTATTTTAGAGTGAAATAACAATATGGTTAGAGTGACAAAGTGCTAACTAAATGATGCAAACAGTTAAAGAAAACTTGTAATAGTTAGATCGCTATTTGTTGGGGGAAAATAAAACGGTACTTGACTATTGTAATTTGTACTAACTATTTCAACATTGGCGAGGTGGATGTCTAGTACAATGACCTTTTTTAGCAGAAATATTCATAAATTGGGCAATGTTTTTTTATAAGAATAATTGCAATTATTGCGTTGATTTTATACTACTATTATATATTAACTATAAAACTATAACGTCTTATAAATCGATGAATGCCGGCTACAAGCACGAAAAAATATGACTCATTGTCACGTTCCGCCTGAGCCGGGCGTGTGAGTGAGACCTTGGAACAAGCGAAAGAGAGACATGATCGGCTTATAACTACATTTGAAACACTCTCCTTGATTTCATTATTTTCCTATCTACGTCGTATATTTACCAGAATAACGCATATTGAGGATCTTAAATATCACACATGTAAATAAGTTATAAATAAATTGTTAAAAGAAACTTGTATCTAAAGTTTATAATTTATGTAAAAACGTGACTTAACGAATGCAGATAAATGTTAATTTATCGACAAAATTGTAATTATGTAATTTAATATATTTTTTGCTTATATAAAATAATGATAATTCAGTGATAATAATTCAATTCAATTCGTAAAATTATGCAATTCTCATCAATGTTTTCTTATGACTTTATCACGTAAAATTATCCTCCGTAAGCCGACTGTACAGACAAGCTATTTTTTATTACACAAGAATGATTCTGCTGAAAGCCGGCATATGCGTAGAAAATTCAGAAGTTCATATTTTCGGTGTTTATCAACAGAAATTAAAAATATGGCGAGATTTAGATAACTAGTCGATTCTAGAACAAATTAATTACTCCAACCAACGTTACCTTATTGCCGAAATGTTGGAATAACAGCTATTTATTTATATTAAATGATTTTCATATGTAGATTTATACTTGTTTTTATTACCAACCAAAATATTACCAACTGTACTATCTGTCTATAACAGCTTTGTGTGCAATAAAGTTTGTCTAACTATCTATCTACCTATAATCGTAATTTTATTTAAGTTTTAAATGATTTACAAAAATATTTATTGGAGTTTTTTTTGACTTTTGCTTACAAATTTTACTGCGACTGTAATCGTCTGATCTTTTAAAATATTGTTTATGTGTTGGCATCAATTCAGTGATAAATATTGCAAAAGAAAGTAAAAAACAAATTTCCACGCCCGGAAAACTGGAAAGGATATTTCAAAAACGAATTGGACGATTTTGATCTGCATGCCATAAGACAAAATGATCTACTTTGTTTTAAGAAAGCAACCAAGTCTAACATTTATTTACTGCATTTATAATACTTCTAGTACAAATTGGTTCTGTTTTACTTAGTTCCTTCCTTTTGTTTTCTTCCTTCTTTTATTTAAAATACCTATAAAACTAATAAGATCACAATGAAAAAAAAATCGAAATAAAAAAAGTCAAAATTAATATGTCTTATCTAATTCCAAATAAACATATTTCGAGGTTAGCAAAATAATATGTGTCAAAATAATAACAAGAATCATGTCTTTAATCTTTTCGTACGAGTGGCGGCCTCTATTTTTCTATACTCTTTTGCCAAACTGTACTTTAAAATATTTTAATGTCTGTAAGATGTTTATATTTGACAGTTGACAATTGACATATAAAATTTGTCAATATTTTTTGGACAATTGCGTTTGCGGGTTTCGTTAATTTCTTATGCTCTAAGTCCTTTTCATATTATATATACCTCGTTAAATATGGCATCTACGAGTGCGGATTCGCAGTCTTCCATTGCACAGAAAACATGGGCAATGGCTAACAATATAGAAACGATATCGAGTGTGGACGATATCTATCGTTACGACAAAAAACAACAACAGGATATTCTAGCTGCAAAACCATGGGAGAAAGAGTAGGTCATATAAAAGCAACATATTTTTTATATTAATATATAACTTTTTTATATTATTTTAAACTTTTATTGCAGTCCACATTTCTTCAAAGACATTAAAATATCGGCACTTGCTTTGTTGAAAATGGTAATGCATGCGCGATCTGGAGGCACTTTAGAAGTTATGGGCCTTCTATTAGGTAAGGAAAATATAATTTAGTATAATGTGTTTTGTATATAATATCCTGAGGTAAAATTTTAAAATATTTATTTTAATTCTTGTTTATTTTGTTAGGCAAAGTTGATGCAAACACAATGATTGTAATGGACTCGTTTGCATTGCCAGTAGAAGGTACTGAAACCAGAGTAAATGCTCAGGCTCAAGCTTATGAATACATGACAGCTTATATAGAAGCTGCTAAACAGGTAACCTAAAATAATTTATATCCCAAATTGAATATTAAAATGTCATCTTCATTATTTTAATAATAATCTTATTATTATATTTAATTATAATATTTTATATTGTCTATTAATTTCAAATTTATAAATTACAACTAAATGAAACTGAAATTTGTATTAATCCTAGGTTGGTAGACATGAAAATGCAATTGGTTGGTATCACAGCCACCCTGGTTACGGTTGCTGGCTGTCAGGTATAGATGTCTCCACACAGATGTTGAATCAGAATTTCCAAGAACCATTTGTAGCTATTGTTATCGACCCTGTAAGAACTATCTCAGCAGGAAAAGTGTGCTTGGGTGCTTTCAGGACGTATCCTAAGGTATGCTTTGACAATATATATATTATATATATATATATATATATATATATATATATATATATATATATATATATATATATACATAAAAATGATTATTAATATTTATACAACAATGGAGCATCTAACTTTGTAGTAGAGTAGGTGCCAAGGTGTGTGATTGTAAACACAATAATTTTGGCTCAATTCCCACTCAGGGGAACTAAATATTTAAGGTTTTGATATTGCTTATTATTTATCTGGTAATGAGTCAAAGTGAGCTGTTGTGTAGTGTCACACACGAGATGCCTTACAAACAGAAAATGGGGATTGGATGCTTGATAAAATCAGTGACTTCCTTCAACTCAATTCACATAGACAATATAAATATAAAATGTAACACATTCACTACAAAAGACAAACAACTGTGATACATGTTATAAACGTAAAATTACAGCAAAAAAAAAAATTCTCTATGTGTATGTAATATGGTAATTAAGAATTAAAGTGAGAAACTTGTTTTGGTAATTTTCATACGAGTGGAATCAATGGTCATGTGTTCAATACCTAATTGAGGAAGAAATTGTTTTAGTCTGGTAAACTATGGAAAGAAATATATAAATGAGGCCACATGGTACAGCGACACAATGTTATGGGTTTGTTGATTATCATTCAGGGATTTAACATTGAGTTCTGTTAGCAATATAATCTGCAGCAGCATTGAGTTCTGCTACTTAACAGGCAATATTTCAAAAATAAGGTGATGCATGGGGAATGAAGTGTCTTAATACAATGTTCATAATTTTATTTTCTATCCAGGGTTATAAACCAGCCAATGAAGAACCATCAGAATACCAAACTATTCCTCTCAATAAAATAGAAGATTTTGGGGTCCACTGCAAGCAATACTATTCCCTTGAAGTATCTTACTTCAAATCCTCTTTAGACAGAAGGTTATTAGACTCCCTATGGAACAAATATTGGGTTAATACACTTAGTAGTTCCAGTTTGATTACTAACGCTGATTACACTACTGGCCAGATATTTGATTTATCTGATAAGTTGGAGCAAAGTGAAGTTTGTTTAGGTAATTTCAGTTCGACTTTTTGTTTCTTTTTTATAAATTCTCATTATCATAGGTCTGTTTTTAAACACAGTATTTGTGGGTTTGATTTCCTACTTGGAAAAATTATTGTATTTAATTTATTCTCCTGCCCAGGGAAACTGACTCAGTTCATCATTCAATTCACAATTTTTTTAAAAATCGAGTGTATTTTAACATAAGGTTCCCTCTGTCTACCATGAGGGAGGGAGAACGTGTGACACTATGTTTGTTTATAATATTAAGCATTCAATATTAATAAACATTTATTCCAAAATTATTAGTATTGTAATGTAATAAATATATTACTTTAGTGCACTTACCCTCAAAAATAGACAATCAAATAATTATATTAATAATTTTGATGTAACACAGTATCTTTAATGAGAATACCACCCGTACTTAAAATATTTCATGTGTTATACACAACTGAACCTTGCTAACAAAGTCACAGGTCAAAGCTAGTAATATATAACCATTTATATTTCCGCAGGACGAAGTGGCTACATAGTAGTGGGGAACGATCCAAATGAAAAACGCACAGAAGACAAACTCGGGAAAGCAACTAAAGATGCTTGTAAAACTACTATAGAAGTTATTCACGGACTGATGGCTCAAATGATCAAAGATAGGCTCTTTAACAGTGTGAGTGGACGACCTGCACCTCCCACACCTATGATTGAGTGAAAATGTTAATAACTTTAGTCATTTACATACTTCATATTTTTATTTTACGTTATTTGTATTAATCTCTTAAAATAAATAATTGATGTCTTATAGGATTTTGTTTTTTATTTTCTTTCTTTACATTCCAATACATTCCTTGACTAAAACATCTTGAATTCAAATTAGAAAAAAAATGTTTTTTTTTGAGTCGAGCTGTAAAAAATAACTATGTAATAAAACCTTATTGTTGTATCATCATGAAACTTACCAAGCTTGTTTTTAGTCAACGTCTGGTTGTTGGTTCCATGCGTAGATGTTTTCATTTGCCGTCTTTGATAAACAAAACACAAATTGGAGTTCCGCCACTGAAAAAGGAACGGTCTCGATAGTCCGGCGGTGCATGGGGAGCGAAGCGTCGAATACGTTTCGTAAGGGGCCGTTCAAGTATTACGTAAGCAGTTTTTTTGGAATTATTGATAATAAGTAAACGTAACCAAAGTAAAATAATAATTAAAAAAACTAAACAAAACCAGCTACATTATCAATTTTATCAAAGTAAAATAAATATTTGAAAGTATTAAAATTAAATATGTTGTGCTATGTTTTTGCAAGTGCATGTGGTTATTTACATAATACTCAAATACAATAAAAAATATTTTATATTTTTTGTCTCTGTCTGTCTGTCTTTCTTTTTCTCCGAGCTAATGTCCAGAACAACTGAACTGATTTTTATTGGACTTTAGTGATGGAATTAATTGATTTACTCGGGAAAAATCTTTTTACACGTTTTCCTTGCGCGCGTACATAGATACTAGGTATATGAAATAACTAAACTCCTTTCTACATACAATTCGATAATTTTTGCGAGCAATATCAAATAAAATCCCAAAAAACTAAAATTACAATTTATTAAGTGTATAATAACGATACAGATAACTTAACTGAAATAACCGACCATTCTTTCCTTTATGCCTTTTCTAAATAATATTATGCCGATGTCGCGCCGGACCGAAACTTACACCACACCAAGAAATTAATGAAAATCTAACTAATCTACTACTTGAATAAGCGAAGAACCAAAGAAAAAATATAAATTAATAATAAACAGAAAATAACCACATAAAAATTAACAGTAGATCGAAAATGTATAAAAATTTATAAAATCGTCAACGTCGTCTGCCCGTTGGGTCGGTCATACCGTGCGGTTCGTAACTCATTTTGAATCAGTGATATCTCCTTCAGCATTTATTAGAAAGATGTACAGTAAAATATAATTTTAATCTAGGTGAAATGCTAAAGGTGACTATTATATTTATTTTGATAAGGATTAAATACGAAATTATAGAAAATACATTACCCAATATCCAAAAAAAATAATTAAATATATTAAAATGGTTACTGTAGCTCAACCTTCAGAGATAAACATACATCATCATGGACTTTTTAATAGTTTTTATAAGACAATATTTTTGTAAAATATAGTTTTTATATGTCTCATAAAGTTAAATCAGCGCACGCCATGTAAGCGATCAGGAAACTCATTTTGAGCGACCTTTTCTTAAAACGACATAATTGATTGTTGCCTAGCAACGGTTGCTTAGCGACGGTTGTTATTAATATGGCAGAATAAATTACATGTCAAATTGAAACATTTTAATATCTTAGTATATATCGAGAATATTACAAGTATGAGAAAAAAAAGTAACCTATGTTCATCCGAAGACCTTCAAGTATCTCTATATGAGTATTTTATCACAATTGAATTAGCGGTTTGGCCCTGATTGCGTAAAAGACAGACAGACAGACAGAGTTACTTTTGAATTTATAATATTTGTATGAATTATAAGACTAACATATTATACTAGTGGGCGCGCGCAGTTTCGCCCGCTTATTTGCACCCATAGGGGTGAATTCTAAAAAAACCATGATACACATGTTCAATAAAATATTTTTAACAGTCTGAATTTAATTTTTTATAAAAATCGGTGGCGATTTAAAAATTTTTCCATATAAACTTTCAACCCCTTATTTGAACCCTTAGGGGGTGAATTCTAAAAAAAACCGTGAAATATGTGTTCAATGAAATATTTTTAAGTGTCTGAATTTAAAGTTTTATAAAAATCGGTGCCGATTTAAAAAAAAATCCATACAAACTTTCATCCCTTTAAGGTTAAAATTTTTCAAAATTTCTTCTTAATGGATGTCCAGATTATGAAAATAAACATCGGTTCACATTTCACGTTTCTACGCACAGCGGTTAGTGCGGCTGTGCGTGCGTCTTACCTCAGTCAGTCAGGCACATGTCCTTTTATATATATAGATTACTAATAGTTATATTACGTCTACCAAATATAACCATAATATGTATGAAAAAATAAATAACTTCTGCTTACGTAATTACTAGCTAGACCCCCCCACCCCCCATGTCATCAAAAATAAGCAAACCCAAGACCCCCCCGCCCCCCTACAGTGCTTACGTAATACTTGAACGGCCCCTAAGCGTTAAGTTAAAAAAGGAAAAAGAAAACAAATAATGTGATTATATAAACATTCTCAAATATTTATTAACCAATTTACATAAAATCATTATTCCATTATGTACATCTTTCATAGCTTTAGTAGTTAGTTTAGTTACACAAATGATAACATCTCGCGTCGTGGAGGGCCTTCTATCCAGGTAAGGTAAAAAACAAGCACCAAATTGCTATACATTCTTTCGCAAAGCTCATTTTTTGTATATAAAACAGGGATGCTGCGGATGTCATATTTCGGATGTGGATGCGAACACGAATAAGAGGTAAATAATTATTTATATATATGGCTTTCGATTATAGTGATAAATATAAAATATGTTACTGACAATCTATGTTGTTTATTCTTTATTTAACTTTTCGTTACTACGTATTAATATCAATTTTATGGTTGTGTGTGTTGTAGTGTGTTATTTTATGGTTGTGTGTGTGTATGGTTATGTAGGTTATGATTACGGAATTCCACAACATCCCTGAAATAAAATTGTGATAATAGAACTGAGCTACGTTTACATTTCCTTTGCTATAGCAGACCGTTCAATGTACAAATCTATCAATTTCACAAAACATAAAATGGATATTTTTGATGACATAATTTACAATTGTTTTTTAAATATTCTTTACAGTGTAAGTTCAAGTTGAATACTGTAGAACTCATAAATAAAGATATATATAACATTTATAAGGGTTAACAGAATCTTTACAAATTTATGGTAGGTTTATTCGTTTTTTTATTAATGGATGTTTTTTTTGTGCAGTGAATAACTCACAAAAAGACTATAGGCCTTATTTAATGTATAATTTAAGAATAAAAACCAAATTAGCATTTAAAAAACAAGTCGTGGAAATCTGATCGGTTCTCTAAGCACTACTAGTAGATAAAATGACGGAAATGTAAACGTCACCCAACCCAACGTCTTGGTTGAACGTCGATATAATTTACAACACAACATTATTTATATGCGCTGGTTAATAACTTAATAAGAAAAATAATATATATATATCGTGTAAAACGAATATACTGCGACAGGCTTATTATATTATATGCAATAAACAATATAACGACCACAAATGCTAAACGCTTGTTTATATTTACATTTGTCATTACTAATAAAAAAAAAACAATAATAATATGGTATGTGTATAACTAAATCGCAAGCAATTAAAATATAACTAAATAAGAAACTATGTTTAAAATGCAATTAAATCTTTAAATTGGGATTATAATTTAAAGTATAATAATAATATTGTAATGAATAATTAATATATAATAATTGTTTAAAATAAGTTGCAAATTCACTTAATAATGAATGAAAAAAAAACAAATGTCAAAACTGCAATTTGACATATTCTAAGGTATCACATATAATAATGATTTCGAGATGACAATGGATATTTTATTTTCTATAAAAAAAATATTTTCTGTATTAATTCGACCAATTTGAAGTGTTTGAAAATATAGGAGTTTTTTTTATAGGAAATCCATCATCTTCTCTTTAATTATAATAATTTATTAAGTACATTTGACGTCATCCATTCCTTTACTATACATATATATATGTTACAGTTACAAATATGTACAGAAAGACACAAGGATTTCATTTCATATAGATAAAACGTCAATACAACATCTCACCAAAATCGGTTTAGCATTTTTTATTACACAAACAAACTTATTATATCTAATTCTCATTTCATAAGCCAGATGAAAATAAAATATTCAATATATCATTTAATAAAAATGTTCCAATGAGATTTTTCTAATACTGAAACACAGAATAGTTACTTTTTAAAAGCGAAATTATTAAATTTAATTGAAAAAAATAATTAATTTGAAGCATTATTCAATTTAAAAAATTAAGACCCATCTAAAAACTGCTTGTTAAATTAAATTACTTGACAGATAGCTATTAAACAACATTTCTTTAATTAACAAATATCTTTCAAATAAATTAACAGTTACTTATGAGCAGAAGTAGAAAAAAGCTCTTTTTTTTGAAAATATATAGCAATGTAAGACCAAGTCTTTATAAATCTATCTAATGTGGAATGTTAATTTTAATCTCTATAAGTGATTCTATACTACGATCACGCTGTATTGGAACTCAGTACTTTTGTTATAATGGCTTTGAATTCAAATATTAATTTAAGAAAAAAATTATACAATTTCCTAAAACATTATCATATATTAGATTTTAATATTTCACGCCTAATGTTGCCATATTAAAATTCAAAGCCGATGGTATTTTAACCTATTATTAATAATTAGTTCCGCAAAAAAAATAACAAAAAGCTGCCGTTTATTATTAAATTTACAACCATTCTGTTGTTTTAGTTATTTATTATTTTTATTCACACCATGTTTCACTGAACACCTCAAGTTCTTATTGCTCTATAAATAAATGTATGAAAATTATACTTTGTCCCACTAATTTGTAAATTTAATTCAAAATTTTGAACTTATAATACAAGAGAAAATCTAAAATATTTTATTTAAAAAACATACATATCTGATTTTTCATAAATAGCATTTAATTGATAATAAATATGTAAAATGTTTTTTGTACAGATTTAATGATAAATACTTTTTATGGTATGGTATGTATGGTAAGGTTTTTTGATAATGGCATTCCGAGCGTGCCAGTTGAGCACATATCATTTCGCCAATGTCACGTTGTCTATACAACGTGTTCTCTGTCTACTGTCTGTCAATTCTCTATAGAAGACTGTCAATTCTCTATAGAAGACTCGAAGGAGGTTGTACAGTAAAAAAGAGATAATTTTCCTAAGTAGGAGAATGTATTTTAAAAAGAATATTTTTTAAATGTTTGCTTAAAAAAATCACTAATTAGTGGGACCGATATCATTATGACTTAGAACATCTACATAGTATTTGTATTGGTACTATTCACATGCAGCCATAATTTAATACAATAATAATATAAATATAATTTACATATTTCATTCCCTTAAATCATTCGCCTAAAGTAAAAAAAATATTTTAAAGCATTTTTTTTTCATTATATATTTAGTTCAATAATAAAATATCGAAATTTATTTCTATAGAGCTGATAAAAAGACTTCTTTGTTTCACACAGTATTCCGCATATGGCAGGGTAAATAGAAGAAACCTAGGGTTAAGATACTCCGTTACCAACTTTCTGCCATAAAAGCAATTTTTAAGACATTGCGTGTCGTTTGGCAAAGCCTCACGTTTTGCTTTGCCTTGTTACCTAAGTGAAGAAATTAAAATAGTTCATTGGATTTACATTCCAAATATAATTAAACACAAAAAAAAATGCTATAATTGTATTAATTTTAAATTATCTAACCTAACAAAAATATCCACAAATACTCGTAGAAGTGCTAAGGCAATATTTGTGGTAGTTCAGCGATCAGGTCTTAAGGTTTAGATCTGGTCAGTTGAAGAGGTCTGGAGGGAAATTGTTCACTTCCGCTTGCTCCAACACGGGATTTCCTTCAATGTTGTATGACACTCTTATTCTTAGACGAAGAGGCGTCTGAAATTTATAAAGTAGAAATTCGTCTTTTTACACATATAATGGGTAAAAGGAAGCTATAATTACTTTTAAAATTAAACTGGATAACTAAGGCCAGACCTAAAAGTTTTATATTCTATTAAGATTATTTTTATATGGAAGAATAAGTATAAACATCTGAATATAGGAACAGGAAACACTTCTGAATATATTGATAGAACCTTTTTATAAATAATTTTCTTTAGTTTAATTGTCGTCTATAGAGTAATCAGAATTTACAATTTTAAAAAAAGTTATTTTTGTTTCTAAATTTTATAATTATAAATGTTATAAATCTTATATAATACTTTAAACTATAATAATAAAAAGCATTATTACAGTTAATCTTAAACATTTCATTGTGAATTACCTTGGATGGATTGGTAATTTTGAGGACCTGTGTGATCTCCCCTTGCGGCGTCAGCACTGTGCCCGATGGTGACATCATGTCTAACCGGAACGTCTATGAAAATGTTTTAAGTTAGCTATCTAGAAAAAGACAACTCAAATGTGTCTTAGTAATTAATCACTTAGGAAACGCATATCTAGAGATATGTCCAGTTCTAAGTCTAGTTTCACTAGCAAAAGAAAATAAAATAGATATCGGACGTTTGAAGACGACACTCCGTTCTCTATTATGTTATAATTGAAAATATTATATTCTAGTATAATTACTTAATCACTGCATTATACTGACATCACAAGCACACTACATACAGAATCTACTACACTATAAGTACCACTAGTCTTTCTGTGCAGCCTGGAACAAGAAGTTTGTTAGAGGCGTGTGTGTCTCCGCGCATTTTGAGGGTATGTGTCAAAATAACGTGATATTATACTCTATATACAAAATAATCACTCACATAATATTGAAGCCGTCACTAACCCTAGGCAAGATGGTCTCTCTATTGCTACTCTATTAAGTCCTAGTATATTGACTTCCACAGTGTGTCATATGCACACTACACAATTTCCGTACCAAACACTATTGAAACCCGCACTAACCCTGGGCACGGCGGCCTGGAACAAGAAGTCGGTGAGGGGCGTGTGCGAGCGCGCCCGCATGGTGAGCGTCGCGGTGTCGCCCCCGCGCGCTGCCACCAGCTCCACTGTCACGCCGTTACGCTCTAGCGCTTTTACCGTTGTTTCTGTGGAAGATAGCACATTATTCGAATAAAATATTGTTTCAGTTGTTATTATACTTCGCTCAATTGTAAATATATTGTGTGTTGGGTGACGGAACTCAACGCCGTGCATTGTTTTTTTTGCATTTCTCGTTTAATTTTCTAATCACTGTGTTGCTTACAAATCTGAATACTTTCTCTACCAGAGAATGTTTACAAGTATGGAGAAACGAAAATAAATATATATGTACGGAACATTAGCATTCGTTATATACTTACTTATTTTCATAATATATTAAAAAAATCTTATTCAAATGTTCATATATTGCATAATATATTACTTATATATTACATTAATTTAGTAATTTAGTTATTAAGATACAAATGACAAAAGTCCAAATTTTAGCCCAAAGTTCAAGGCAGTCAAGACTCGGCGATTGTGCCGTAATTTGAAATTACTCAAATTTCTCAATACCTTGTGGCTGTGTAACGGGCGGCGCCGCGAACAGTCCATCTAACAACAAGGACGGTGACGTCACGTTGTTGTTGGCCACGCTCACCGCTGTCGTGGGGGTCGGTATGGAGGGCGTGCTGAGATCGAGACCACTTAGAAGATCTAGGATATCCTGGAAAATATGATCCAAAATATAAATTAAAATATTACATATTTAAACTATCTCCTAACTTTAGCTTCGTCCAGCATGGACATTAAATATAAATAACTAAGGAACTATGTAAAATTCATGATACATTCCAAGTTCGCTAGATCATTCTGACCGCGGGTAATGTACTATACTATATTATTATTGTACTGCCTTCCCTGTTAAATGTACTATACTAACAAACATAAATAGTAATTTTAATTTGAAGCCAAAGGTTTCTGAGATAGCTACAGTATAATACAAGTATACATACATAATATGTTTTTAATAAGTATTATATTGGACAGAATAGTGTTTTCAATTTCATGACTTTGCTGACAAAGTGAAATAGAAAAGGAGAACCTACTAACAAGACACTTTCCTTTATACCGACCTTTCTCCAGTTTCGCCAGTAACTAGAGAAATTGCGTTTTATGTGGTGTTTACCAATGACGAAATTATTTCACTAAAGCAAGGAAATAAGATTCATATGGTTAACATTCAGACACTGTTCCACTACATCACAATATCCGTAGATTACTTATCAATCAGTACATCACATTTTCTAGCTTCACGCTGTATCCCGCATATATACTATACGTCAGAGTAGTAAAGTTGTCAGAGAGAACCTAATGTTAAGACCTCTACGCTCCAGTTGTTGGTGTCGAAAAGTTTCGATAATGAAAGTACTGTACTATTTTAAGAATAATGTGAAATACTTAATAAAAATTATAATACATATTTTTTAGAACTCACATTAGTATTTGAATTGTTGTTAGAGGGTGGTGGAGGCGCGTGTTCCACGTCGCCGTTAGATAGTAACTCTGATCCGTTGATTAAGTCTAATAATGCGTCCTGAATTAAGAAAAATAATTATATAAATGAAAGAAAAATTAAATGGCTTTCTAATGCTAAGAATTTGAAGGTTCATATCAGTAATACTACAAAAAAATATCGATTATATTATAATAATAGGGTCATATTAGGCACAAATAACATAAAAGTGAAATATTTTTACCGGCTCAGGCTGCCCCTGTGTCACGAGCGGTACATCAGCCTCAGTGTCGCTGTCCTCTCGTTCAGGGGCGGCCGCCTCCATTGGCGGCATTCTTTCGAGCAGGGCCGGGCGGAGGTGCGCGTATTGTCTGTAAGGGAAACTCCGTATTAACTTTTTTTCTTAAGCTTCACACTGTATCCCGCATATAGCAGCGTAGGCAGACAGAATCTCGTTTTAAAATACTTCATAAGAATATGAAAATAATTTCCTTAAATCGTAAGGATTTAACTCACAGCCATCACGTTTATTAGAGTGTTAGTGAGACGACAGTATATTTACCCATTATTAAGTATTTTTTTCAAAATATGAAATACATAATAAATAAATTCGACGTATTAATGTATAATTCTTTAACTAAATATGAAAAAAATATATATATTTTTTATCATACTTAAATAATAAAATAAAAAACTTACTTGTATAATTGCGATAACTCGACGCCCCTTTGTTGCAATTCAATATGGATATGTGAGCCAAATGTGTCGATTATTACACGGATTTTGCTAAAAAAACAAATAATATAAGTATATTATTTTATGTCAATATACATAAATAAAAATAAATTACAGCAGAACTCAACGCCGCGGTTTGTCTTGTCAAGAACCAAAAATAATAATTCTTTCTCATGAGAGGGAATTGAACCCTCAACCGTCTTGTTTCCGTCAGACACGGTGATCCGCGACGACAGCCACATACGAGATGAAGGAGAGAACAAGATGGACGAGACGTGGCCACCTTCATTAGGCTTTAATTTTGCGCATTGTTCACTAGGCAATAAATTAATCAAAATTATGAAAAATCTGAAAATCAAATCTGAACATCCATACACATCTAACTTCAGAGCGGCCACGACTCGTCGATTGTACTGTAACAGCTAATATAAAAATAAAAGTTACTTACTCTTGGCCAGGCCGCGTAGTAAAACGAGTGGATAGTTTAGCCAGAGACAATAATAAATACTCTTTAGTAGTAATAGACAATTGTGTAGACCATAGTAACTTTTGATATATGTCTATCACATATTCTTCAGAGGGACGGGTGAAGTCATCTGAAAATAAGTAAAAGTTAAGAGTGATATATATATATATATATATATATATATATATATATATATATATATATATATATATAGTTGTAGCTGTAAAAAAAATATGTTTATATCTAATTTAAAAGAAAAGTATAAAGTGAATCGTGTATTTCTATTTCAATTCTATATATTTTAAGTAAAACCAAATATAAATACTATTATTTGTACACACCAACACCGTCTTCATCCACCATTGATATAGCATTACTGGCTTCTGACACTAGCATGTCGCCATATTCTCCTATAGTCCATGCGGCAACCTTTAACACGAATTTGAAATTAAATATAATCATGTAAAAGAAGTTATTAATATGTTTATAATTATTAAAATAAACATGCACAAATTCAATGGAAGATAAAACATAATATGTCTATGAGTTTGGTTTGACTAGACTTATGTAGAGTTGCAACTCCGTTAGTTAATAGATCGTATTATAGCATAGGTAATTGCCAAGCATTCTTTGGCACATCTGTATAAACAACTTTTTATCATTATCGTGTCATAAGGGGTCAATGGATGACATTATTTGTATGATGTAGGACACTATAGAGAGGTAAGAAATGTAGCATTATTTTCTTACCTGTATAAGCGGTTGTTTTTCAGTGGCGTCAGCGGACAATGCAGACCTTTCCAAGGAAGTCCACAATCTCATTGCAGCATATGCCTGTCTTTCACCGGGCGCTGATGACACTATCTGTATGGTGGAGGACACGGTGTCGTCTCGAAGGTAATTGCCCGCCTGTGGAGTTTTTAAATATGGTATAATTTATGTTTTATTGGTTTTCTTTGTATGTCACGGGAACGGAGGGGACGGAGGGGAAGTTAGTAAATAAGGCAATACTTACGACTTATTATTGAAATATGTAAATATTTTTAAATAATATTTAAAAGATTTTCACATTTGATTTGTATTACATCTTTTGCACCCCGCATTCTGTATCCCGCATAGAGCATTTTAGGCAGAGAGCCTTAATACCAAGATATTTTGTGGTCCAGATTCCTTTGAAATTGAGTCATTTCGTATTGAGTGACCGAAAATAAACGCGCTTTATCTTACCATAGCGTAGAAATGATAATAATTCAAATTGATGATCATCGAGCCCATAACAATTGCGTTTACAGTATATTTGTGTGCCAATTGTTTTAAATACAATAACTTTTATGATCGTATTATTCAACTGGTTAAATTAAATTCACGTTCTGAAAGGGTAAAAAGGCCATCTTCGTAACCCACCTTCAACAACACTTGGAAGAGCGTATCGAGGTGCCACTTGCTGGAGGGCGCGTGTCGCTCGGCGGCCAGCACCATGGCGCTGGAGCAGTGCGCCTTGAACTCCGCGTCGGAACGTTCCAGGAACGACAGCAGCTCCTTCATCATCGCGCGGATGTTCTGACTATTCACGAGAGCGAAGGATAACTCCATCGCTCGACGACGGATTGATACGTCCGGATCCTGTGGGTAAATTGTTTTTTTTTTTATATAAGATAAGTTTATAAAATTAAGATTAAACTTCGTGCAACTTTTGCTTAGCTCAGGCGACTTCCAGTCGGTGTCGGTTTTTACACCCAATTCAAGACTCCACGAGATTGCAAGAATGTGTGGTCACTTATTTCGCACTGCGATCATTTCGATAAAGAACTTCACGAGTAGTATAGTGGGCGCTTTATAACAAATGAGAGGCGAATGATGGCGACTACCTCTTAAGACGTTACGTCTACTTCATATTAAAATTTTATTGTCTATGGAAGTTCCATGTTCAAGTACATGGATATTTTTTATTGCTATTTAAAAAAACTAAAATGTACCTTCAAACACTCCAAAATAGTAGTCCTATGTCGTTGCACAGCCGAAGTATCAACATGCACAGTCCGTAGTAGCGTGTTCAAAGCCACGTAGCGTATGTTCTTATCGTTATTCAGAAGAAATCTTCCCAATATATTGATTGCTAGTACTCTCAGACTGCATTCAGATTTTATGTCCATTATAGACAGAACTGTTTCGTATAAGATTGTATTGCCGACATTTTTGCTGGTTTCCGTGTTGGTAGCCACTTGGGCGAGTATGTCGTTCATCGCTTCGGAGGCTTCAGCGTCATTTTTACCTAATATTCGGAGTAGGCGGAGGATTTTCACCTGAAATTTAAGAAGTATGTTTAAGTTAATGTTTTATTTGAATATATTTGTATTTAATACTGATACTATATTACTAACTATACTAAAAACAAAAAAATATTACTTATATTGAATAAAAAATTAATAATGTATATAAAATGTATATATAAATAAGAAAATGTATAGATGTTTATGATTTTTACTTAGAAACAACTATACAATGTATTTGAAGCGGTTGTAGGAATTCCTTGACATTGAAATATTTAATATTTTTAGATCCTCGCGCCAAGAACGAGACAAAGCGCGGTTTTGAGTTCCAAGACTCAATACGCAATGCCTCGAAGATTCAGTAGAAATGTCGTAATGGGAACGGACTGTCTGCCTACACAGAGGGTCTCCTCTGGAAACCTAGCGAGCGGGATACAGCGTGAAGCTTAAGAATTTAAAAAAGTAATTTACCTGTAGAAATGGATCCGAAACGCCACTAACATCGTGCTCCGGCGAATATCCAGCCAATATGAGATTTTTCAAGATTCTCACCAAGTTAGGAACGATCTAAAAAAAATAATACACTATTATAAAATAATTCCAAATACTTCATTATTCCCCAAATGCACACAAAAAGACATGATAAGCTTATATTTATATTTACACAATTACAATATCAGCCATTTAGATCTAAATACGTTAATAAAATAAAAAAAACTTTATGCCAAGTATTTAATACTTTACCACATAACAAAGGCATTACATCGAACATACTGATGATTAAGGAAAAAACATTAAATGAAAATAATAAAAAAAATGATTTCTTCCCCATATTCCTTTTTGTTATTAGTCACGTGATTGTGCGAATTTCAAATTTGTGTTTATAATATTCTATGTTAAATAATGTAGTGATTTTATTTTACTTAAATGAAATGGTTGAAAATTTAAATTTTAATCTATAAAATATGATGATATTTCCTATTGCGTCATAAACCTAAAAGTACACCAATTACTATGACATAAGCTAATATAATATTGAGAATTAGAAATCCTCTTATGAAATTACTATAAATACATGAAGATATATCTTTTAAAATGATTGTTATTTATAATAAAATACAATAACCCGACAAACTAATTAAAAAAAAACCTTGCAGTCCTTTATCATTTTATAATTGCAATAACAAGTCAACAAGATTAGCAATTTATCTTACTCCCGACCGCTTTCCGCCCACACATATTTATGTTATTAATAAATTCTACGTGGGAGAACTGGGAGAGTTTACATGAAAATTACATGGAGATAATAATATAAATAGTATACTGATCATTAAATATACTAAAATAAACAATTTAACACTATAATAAAATGATTTTTTTACTCTATGGTATTCCCTTTTCTACCTATTCATTTCGATAGGTGAGAGTAAGATAGCTTCAAAGGTCAAACATCAAAGTTCATAACTAATGGACTGTAGGGCTTTGAATGGCCTAAACGTATACAATATACATACAATACATGTTACCAACACAATAATTATATTTCATGCGATTTTGAAATTTGGCGTGTCGAATTTTATTATTTTTTTTCTTACATTGCCATTATCAATTAGAATAAAGAACGACACTATAATGTTTTAAAAAGATTGTTTTCGTTGTAATACATAAAAAAAATTATTTATTATTTATTTTTATATATAATGGCATTTCTAATCGACAGGCCAAATTAAAGTGCAAGGATCAGCGGTAGTGATTACCTCGCGCTGTCCGCTTTCCTACGGGACAACACAAAATAAATAATATTAGTATTTGGTAATATATTTATTAATCTTAAAAAAAACATTACTGGAACGTAAACACAATAAAAATATCTATGTAGATTTTATTCTACATTGCATTTCGTGTGATAAACAACAATATGGCAACCCTAGAAATTAGTATAAAAATTAAAAATTAAATCATAAAATCTATTATTTTACGACGTTACTTATAGAATAAATCTAAAGCGCAAGTAATAAAATAAATTATTTACTAATTTACTAAATAATTATTTAAAATACTAAGCTATATGTTAAATTCACAATTAACAGTGTGGAATATCAAAGGACACAATATTTTTACTGATAAGAGATCGTTATCAAGCGTTGAGACGATAAGGTGACGTGTTCTATTTACATTATATTTTTATCGGTTTCTTATCAGCTATCACACCTACTATGTTATATCTAAATGACTGGAATATTGCAGGTTGGAACTAACTAGAAATTTTCCCTATATAATATATTGGGTATTCAAACTATTAAATTATTTATTTGTATGCTATATACGAAAAATGGTTTATTTCGATTATTAATTAAGCTTTAATCTTCAAAAATAAGGCGTATATACATATAACAAATAACATATAATAACTTTATAAATCGATATTTTATATTGAAAAATAGGCAATATTCAGTAATAATAATTTGGTTAATTAGACAAAGTATTTTATGTCTTCCTGAAACAGGATAATATAGAACTAAGAATATTCAAAATTTAATTTACAAAAGACAACATAATTTAATCTTTTTAGTAAGTTTTCCTTGAACAAAGCGTAAGTAAGGAAAAATTTGTTACGGCAAATTTAATAATTACTGAAGACCCGTTAAATCCAATACACCTACAGACATTTCTTACATAAAATTTATTCACTGTATTATAATGGGTTCATTGGTTGAACGTGCCCAACCTTGGTTGACCTTTAAAGAAATGGGGAGCAGGGAGTCCATAAGTGATAAGCTGACTTATTGAATGTCACAAGCTTCACGAATTCGTAAGTCACGAAATATTATAAAATGTATATCAAAAATCTTTCTCGAGAATTTATTGTAAACAAAAAAAAAATAATTAAAGACGGAAAAAGATTTTTCTACGAAGTACCCAAAAGATAAATAAAACCAGATAATAATAAACTAAAGATATTTTTAGGGCATTTAATTATCGTTGTTGTTTCATCAACGCTTCAAAGTCTATAATAAATCGAGTAAATATCTAGCTCTTTTGTAAAATATTACGTAAAAGAAAATTAATTTCCACAAGAACTTATAAATTCAGCGCAGACCTGCTTCTACTTAAAAGTCGAGGAGAAATTTCTTTTTGATTGAAACCCGTCTAACGAGATTGATCGACGAGGAGTCTTTAAGCCGATTTCTTCGAAAGTGTGACTTAAGAGCGTTTTATGTCATTTTCTAATTATGCTAATACTTTTTTTCAGCTTCACGCCGCATCTCGCATATAGCAGAGCATGGCAGACAGAGTAAAACATAGTGTTTAAACACTCCGTTCCCTACTTTCCGGACAATTTTCGACACAATGTGTGATGACTTTCGGAGATCCGAGAGAATCCTCAACAAAACGGAAGGTTTTGTTGAGGATTTGAAAAACAACTCATTCCCCTGACTGAGAGTCGAACCCGACACCGTGGCGTAACAAATTCATTTACAGCAAAATGTTAAAATTTGATACATAATGATGATTTTACCAGAGACTGTCTGCCTTGTGCAGACATAAGCTGGCAATTTGATATACATATAGACACGATACACGTTCTGTAACGCTTTGAGTTTGAGCTGACAAAATTTAAAATTTATTTATCGAAATTAATACAGTCAGCAATTTATCCTAATCGAAGTTCGACTTCGTTCCCCTTAAACGGACTTAATAAACATTTTTTACCTCTTTTTCCACCTTGAAGTGTTACTACCTTAGGTTTTCATAAAGAAGACCTTTTTTATCCCAAAGTTTTTAAAAGGATTTCCGTTTGCATTTCAAATTTCAACTCTATGTTTCTAACGTTTGGGCTGAGTGGTGATAGCATTGTTTTTAACTAATTTATTTCTCTACATATATTAATTTAAATATAAGTATAAAAGTGATATATATCTCAAGATAAAACAAATAATATAAGAATGTGATGAATGTATGATTAAAGGCAATAACGTGAATAAGTTATTATGTTATATTACACGAACGAATAGTTTGTTCAACTATCAACTGTAATTTGAAAGTATTAAAGTATATTTTATTTTCAAATATATTTTTATATATATAATGTAATATTATTTTGCTTCTAAAACGGCACGTATTTTAATATAATTAGCATTTGCTTGAACAGTATTAGTATGTATTATATTTTGTTTGTAGTAAATTAGTAAACTAGCTTTAACCTGTGGCTTCACCCGCGTGGTCAACATTCTTAGTGCTCGAAGTAACATTGGCCGCAGGTAGTACAGTAAGCTACGTCGAAACAATTACCGTGTTGGAATCCAGCTTATAGCCAGTCTTACCAGGGTCTGCCTTCCTGATCAACTTACTCCACATTGCACGATCTTTAGCGTCCTCGGTGGTTAGACCATCGGCGATAGCAGACCACACCACTGACTTTCCGCCATTTGGCTCAGGCAGCGCTTAGCCGCCTATAGACATCGTGATAGATGCCTCCAGGGTCGTGTATAACGGATCCAAAGTACCTGATTTTTTCCGACTCAACGGCTGATCTGGGCTCTGGTAGGCCATGTACTCGGTCTTCGACATATTTAGTTTAAGATCACCTCCACCACCATTCTCAGGCGTACTCTTCATTCCAGAGGTTCACTTTATGCTCCAGTATCAGTCGGTTCTCGTCAATGAGTGCTATGTCATCGGCATACATCGTCACCCATGGAGGCTGGTTTTGGATGTGAGCCGAGACAGTATAGAGCACCACATTGAATAAGAACGGACCAAGAGATGAGCCCTGGTGAATCTCTACTGTAATCTGGAAGGGTTTAGTGTCGCCAACAGTAGTCCCAACCATAGAAGCGGAATCATGTCTCTCATAATCTCAATATAGGCCTCAGGAATCCTTTGGATCGCAACGCCCACCAGATACACTGATGAGGCACACAGTCAAAGGCCTTCTGCAGATCTAAAAAGGCCACATGCAGAGCTCTCCTTTTTTCCCTATATGCCTTCATCAAAGGCGTTCATAGCGCCCGATATGACAATACACAGCATATATATAATATTAATTAATCCAAACACCCAAATAAAAGACACGTATCCCTATTAGTGCAATAAAAATAAATTAAATTAAACTGCTTACAAGAAGCCGATTGCTTAAATTTTATTTACCTTCAACAATGTATGTACTTAATTACTCTTTTACTCAATAGAAGACAGAAAGGAAGAAGTAATATCTTTAAAAAATATCAGCTTCACGTTGTATCCCGCATATAGCGGGGTAGGAAGAGGGAACCTAGTGTTAAGACACTTCGTTTTCCACCAATTTATCGAGGCATTGCGTGATCAAGTGTCGGAACTCCACGTAGACTTAATTAAAAATATTATTTTATAAATTATAATATTACATAATCTAGTATATTAGAAATATTTGATAATAGTGCCATGCGCGTGTACTTATAATAGAAAAACACTTTGGCAGTTGCTTAGAGTCAATGCACTTGGTGCAATTATAACTATTGATGAACTCACACAAAAAAGTCGACACAAAAAGAACAGGTTTTACATTTCAAACGATGATATAATAATAGATTGTCGTGTTTGTGCTTCAATTTTATTTCGTGTTAACAGTAAATAAATGAAATGTATTCATACTAGAATTTACGTATTCAGCAGTGAAGGAACAACACAGCTTATTGATAAATCACTTCGGAATCTACATTTTTTTTACATAGTCACTATATCAGACCAGACTTAAGAAAAATGTCTAGGTATACTATAAATACGAATATCTTATAGAGTTAAATTAGAACCCTTAATCATTGAGTTTTATTTCAATGTTATTATTATTCTTATTAGATTATTCAATGTTTTAGTCCAGGAGTATGATGTTTTGATTATTGAGTATTAAACTAAAAGAAACTGGCCAGTCGTGGCGCATGGACACAAGGTCTCGCTGTAGTGTCGAGGCAAAACGCGGCGTTGAGTTCCGCCACTCAACACGCAATGCCTCCAGAACTTGGCGGAAATAGGGGAACAGAGTGTCTTAACACTAGGTTCCCTCTGTCTACACTGCTTTGTGTGAGGTACAGCGTGAAGCTGATTTAACTAAAAAATGTTCTAAAAAAAATACCAGAGTCCACCCCTCGTGATGTAAAAATTTTATTTATAAAAAACGTGATATACATTCCAATTTCGACACGATTTATTATTTTATAAGAAATAGATAGATAAAACGTCATAGATTTTATTACTACCTTAATCAATAGGTTTATTTCTATTAGAAGCCATATAAAGATAACCGTCATCAAATTACGATGTCAACTTGATTAATCACAGAAATGGGTTTTTGTGTCGCATAACATTATTATTACATAATGTTTTTTGCTTACTGATATATATTTTGTTAGTGTCTGGACACTCTGTTTTCGCATTTCGCCTGAAATCTAGACTATGTATGGCCGGCGAAAAATAATTCAATTAACCCAAGCGGAACACAAACCCTCTTGTTGATATTGTAATGGTAATAATAATATTGTATTGAATAGATAAAGAGCTATAAAATTATGTGCTATGTGTTTGTTACTACTACCCTACGGTTCAATGATAATTAATATTTAAAACATTTAATTTGGCAAGGATCCACCTTTGGTGTTATACTTTAATTTTTAATTAAATACCGTCTTCTTTAAAATAAAAGAAAAACATCTACTATGAATACGGATTTAATAAATATATAACTAAAACGTCATTTATAACCGTTTATATAAACTACAACAAAAAAAAAATACTTATTTAGAAATACAGAGATGCTAACAACATAAATAAGTTGTAACAAGCGTATAAAAATTTCGACGTAGCTTGGCGAGAACGCATGGCTTAGTGGTCAGAGCGCCTGGTCGGTTTCCAGGAGGCGCGGGTTCGAGTCCCGCTGCGTTCAAATTTTTATACGTTTTCTAAATAAGTATTTTTCTTTCCTAAGTGTGGAATAAAACTTTAAAAATGTTTAAAAATACAACAAAAAAAACCAGTCGTTCAAAAATATCAAAACTAAATAACACAATGTATACTTTTATAATTCTACTTATACTAAAACAAAATATGTAAAGTCTATAAATATATACATGGCCTAAAAAAATCGCGTTAAATCTATTAGCAAACAACTCAATTCAACTTTATAAATTTGAAATTACTCTTAAAATATAACAATAATTATATTATTACATACCTTCTTAAAATGGTTGAGTGTGTCGGGACTGTTCTCGCACATCTCCGTGATGAGTGTCACGCCGGTGATGAGGACACCTAGTTTAAGATATATTCTGTCATTTATATGGAAATACAGTAACAGATAACTACCTACCAGTGTAAGTAATGATAAAATTTTGACACTGATATTGAAAACAGACCAGTCGTGGCGCAGGGACGCAATCGTGTAATCACGACTGGTTGTTGGTTCGATTCCAACGCGAGGAAATGAAATATTTAATGTTTTAGACAAAGTGCGCCGTTGAGTTCAGCCACTCATATAGTTTAGGTTCCTAGGTTCCCTCAGCCTACCTCGCTATGTTTGAGACACAACGTGAAGCTAAAAAGAAGATATTGAAAAGAGCAGTTGTCGAGTTTATTGTCGATCCTTTTTAACAGTAGATACTGCTTTCCGACCCGGTAGAAGCTTTACATTTATTTGACAGTACAAAAGTATTTTTGGATAAAGAATATTTTTAATTCCAATTTCATCATTGGTTTGTGTAAATAAATAAAATACTTCATTTCACATTCACAAAAAAAGGTGTTTTATAAATGTAGCACTTAATAGCAGTATTGTAAAAATACATGGTTTTTTAATATTTCAGATTTTTATTACATTCTAGTGTAACGTATAGACGTTTTAACATCTTTCTTTGTACGTTTCTAAGAATTATGGGACGTTTCATAAATCACCTTCACGCTGTATCCCGCACATACCAGGGTAGGCAAAGGGAACCTAGTGTTAAGACACTCTGTTCCCCACATTCCGCCGAATTCTGGAGGCATTGCGTGCTGAGTGGCAGAAATCAACGCCGCACTTTGCCTCGACATCAGAGCGAAGAAATGAAAATATAAATTTAAATAAATATATCATCTCCTAGAGTGATGATCGAACCCACAACCAGTCGCGTTTAGTCACACTTTATACCTCTGCACCACGACCGGCCTCTGGAAATTTTACTACATTTCAAAAGTAATATTTAAAATTAGATTTTTTTATGTCTCATTATTTAGAACTATTTTCTCTTCCACGACCAGTCTTGTAATTTATCAATGTCATTATAAATTATTAGGCTGATTAAGTCGTGTAGCAAATATTAATTGGTAACTTTAAGAATATTGTTCAAAGAATGTTTTTTAGAATCGAGGCGCAGGGGCACAACCATGACTGTAAACCCGACTGGTTGAGAGTTCGATTCTCACTCGAGGAAATTAAATCCGTAATATTTTAATTTCTTCGCTCTGGTCTCTAGGCAATGCTCGGCGTTGAGTTCCGCCACTCCACATGCAATGCCTCCGGAATTCGGCGAAACGCGGGGAGTATCTTTATACTAGGCTCCCTCTACCTACCTTGCTATATGCGGGATACAGCGTGAAGATAACAAAATATTTTTTTTACTTATTACTAGAAATTCCACAAATTATTGAACATGTATAACAATTGCTTATTCAAAATTTTATAATAGTTTAATGATTGAATATGATATTTATAGATTAAAATATGATATTTATAGATTTTACTCAATTTTAATTCATAATATTGGTAAAAAAATCAGCTTCACGCTGTATCCCGCACACAGCAGGATAAGCAGAGGGAATCTAGTGTTAAGACACACCGTTCCCCGCAATAACATAACATAATATTGGTTCATTGATCTAAATAGATAAAGTACGGTAAACTCAGCGCTACACATGTCATGCGATAGCTTTAAACATATGAAACGTTCGAATATTTTAAGAATTATTAATAAAAGATATTCTTCAACATTTATAATATTCCTCTTCTTAAAAAATATTTTGAAAAATATTCTTTTAATAATAATATCATTATTTAAAAAAAACACCAACAAAAGGCTCACCATGATTCTTCTCCGTCAACAAACTCCTCGTAGCCGGCAGGAACATCTCCATGAGATCCGGCACCCGTCGTATTATTCTGAAGGCGCACAACGCCGCCTTCTTCTTTATGTATGCGTTGGGGGACTTTATCAGTCTCTCCACCTCTGAGGCGAGGTCCCTGGCCATTTCCGGTGAAGCGATCGCGCCTAAGGTGCAGAGGGCTAGGCCGACTACGAATTGCGTGCTACTGTTTAGGTCACTGTGGATAAGACGAAATTGTATAAATAATACTGTTATTAAGCAGAATTTAGGATTTAATAGTTTTAAATTTAACAGTTTTAGAAGGTCGCCACTTGATTTAATATAAAGATAAAGATATAAGTCATATATGATAATGTTATTTCTTAGGAATCTCTTCAGAGGACGCGTAAAGACCTATTTCCTTGACGTTAACGGTTCAATATATATAACGTTTTTAAAGAAAAATCCTGCTACATCTATACTTATAATAAAATCGTAACAGATGGGTGCATGTAAATGGGAGAGATTATATATATATATATATATATATATATATATATATAAAACTGTTATTGGTGGCATTTAATAACGTAATAATGTCAAAACAATGATTGTTTTTTTTTTTTTGCACAAAAGAGTAACAACTCTGTGCGTTTGTTCGTGCTAATTTCAGAAACAGCTTAACCAATTTAATTGCAGTTGTCATAATTATATTTTTGCAAGCTAAGGTTTATACATAAAAAAGTTATAACATTTTAAAGAATGTTTGTTCGATAAAATTGCTAAACAACAACTGTTTTAGAAAGCGAAAGTAATGCTGATTAGTAAATTAATTACGTAGTTCAAGCAGACGATGTCGTGGGCGGGTCGCTAGTTTAGGGAGCCAGAATGTTTCAGGGAATTTTGTTAGAGAAACTCAATTACATCAAAACACGCGAGAGCACCTAACACCAAACGAATGATCCAATTAACAGGAAAGCCAACATGGGACCGAGTGCCTCGTTATTTCCCAAAATATATATAGTGATGTACCGAACGAAACCTTTCAATATAGCATTAGATAGTAGGGCTAGCAGACTATTGTTAGTATAACTTTCGAAAGTAAATGTGATATTATTAGGTTTAAAATAAAAGTAATATATGTATAGTCACACAAAAACATAAAAAAAAGTTAACGCCGTTTCTTAGGGTTCTGTACCATTTAAGGAAAAAGAAACCCTTATAAGACGACTTTGTTGTCTGTCTGTCTGTCAAGAGCCTTCATCCCAGGAACGTTTGGAGATATATTGAACTCTCGGTTTGCGCTCGTCCATTGTTTTGACAGGTTCACTCCGCTCCCCACAAAATTCTGGAGGCATTGTGAATTGAATGACGGAACTCAACGCCGCGCTTTACCTCGACACCCGAGCGAAGATATGCGAATAATAAATATTTCATTTCCTCGAGTGGTAATAGAAACCAAAACCTGTCGCATCTACAGTCACACTCTACGCCTCGATTGCCCTCAACGCAACGCAAAAGGTAACGGAGTTCCAAAATATTTTTTACAAATAAATAATTTACAATAGTATCTCTACCTATTTCATAGGAAAATCGAAATATAGTGGCTTGTATTATAAATTAGAAGCATGAAAACGTTTTAGACATGCAAATAGCCGAACGATAGTTACGCCAGATATTTAGAAATTGGTGTGTATCGTCTAATTCGTGCAAATCAATAATGACTTACTTATACGTTACACACGAGTGGATATTAGTGTTTTCTAGAATACATAGGTATATAATATCATTTCTTTGGTGAGAAGTCATTATAGTAATATGTTGGTTGACTCTTTTAATTACCAGCGATCTAATGATTACCTTCTTTTGCACTTTTTTAAGCTTTATCCCGGATATAACCATACAGGCAGAGAAATGGAAAATAATCAATCTAAAGTGGGAATAGAACCCACAACACCCTTGCAATCAAGGCGTTCTGCAGCTGGACTACGACGGCCGACATGGACGACAAAGTAACTAAACCATAATTACAATAGCTACATAGTTATTTGAACAAAATACCAACCCATATTTAAATTGAAATTAATTTAAATAAACCCAATATTAAAATAAAAAATATTTAAATTAAAAAATTAGCTTCACGCTGTATCCCGCACACAGCAGGGTAGGCAGAGGGAACCTAGTGTTAAGACACTCCGTTCCCCACTTTCTGCCGAATTCTGGAGGCATTGCGTGTTGAGTGGCAGAACTCAACGCCGCGCTTAACCTCGACACCAGAGCGAAGAAATGGAAATATAAATTTAAGTAAATATTTCATCTCTTCGAGTGGGGATCGAACCCACAACCAGTCGGTTTTGCAGTCACACCTCGTGCCGCTGCGCCACGACCGGCCTCAAATTAAAATAGTCAAAATTAAATATATATTTAAATTAAAATAGAAATAATTTAAAAAAAAACAATTTTCTCTTAATACGTTTCAATTATAACATTAATCAGAGCGCGAGTGGCGCTCAGTCAACAAGAGATAATCCTCGCGTCGCTCTCGTTAATAGTGTCACGATAAACCTTACAAATAAAGTTACATACATTGTTATATATTATAGATAAAAAAATAAATCAGCTTCACGCTGTATCCCGTACAAAGCAGGGTAGGCAGAGGGAACCTAGTTTTAAAACACTCCGTTCCCCACTTCGCGAGGCATTGCGTGTTAAGTGGCAGAACCCAACGCCGCGCTTTGCCTCGACACAACCTCGACACCAGAGCGAAGAAATGGAAATATAAATTTAAGTAAATATTTCATCTCCTCGAGTGGGGATCGAACCCACAACCAGTCGGTTTTACAGTCACACTTTGTACAGCTGCGCCACAACTGGCCATATAGATTTATATATATTCGCTCGCTATGTCGTGTGTGATTATAAAAGTTAAAACGTTTTATGTTTACTGACTTCATTTAGTTTTAGTCTCTCGGAGGAATCAGTTGATATTTATTATTACATTTTTTTTCGTTCTGGTAACAAGACATGCGCAAGGCCCCAAAGATTCGGCGGAGAGTGAGTGCGGGATTTATCTTTTTATTTTATTGCAAACACGGAGTGGAGATCGGGAGTGCCTTGACACTAAGTTTTGACTATTGAGCTTCTATGCAGGGAAAAGGCTTACATAAGAAACTTTTTATTCATGTAAGATAATTAAATATTGAATTTTAATTTGAAGCCTATCGAATACAATGTAATAGACCAAGTCTTTTTAAGTTTTTCTACAAACATATTTTCTTTCTTAAATATGTAATTTTGAAAAGAAACTACTATAAATACATATAATTATTTAAAAAATAAAAATGGTATTCATTATACGTGTTATTACAGACACGCCTCAGCTGTGCCATTACGATGTCGATCCTTTTTATTCAAATAAAACGGCAATCTCCCTGAAACGGTCGGTTGACCTTATTTCAACTCTCTCTTGTTATACATCTCAAGGCTGTCAAAACCATTCAACAGTAAATTTTGGTAGACGGAGGTATCAGATGACAGTCATAATTTAATGTTACTATCAAATATTATGAGACCTAAAAAAAAGAAGTATCAATTTAAAATCAAATCAGCTTCACGCTGTATCCCGCACACAGCAGGGTAGGCAGAGGGAACCTAGTGTTAAGACACTCCGTTCCCCACTTTCTGCCGGATTCTGGAGGCATTGCGTGTTGAGTGGCAGAACTCAACGCTGCCTCGACACCAGAGCGAAGAAATGGAAATATAAATTTAGGTAAATATTTCATCTCCTCGAGTGGGGATCGAACCCACAACCAGTCAGTTTTACAGTCACACTTTGTGCCCCTGCGCCATGACTGGCCTCTAGTATCAAATTACCTAAAAAAATTAAGATATATTACATACAGAAATTATATTTTTCAATTCGAACGAACCAGTTCAAGCAAATAAACTCTTCCAATAATATTAGTATAAGAAGTATGATAGCATAGCTAACTTTTTTTTTATACGGATTATCTAACATAAAATATTTTTTCAAATCGAACCAGAAACAGTATTAAAATTTTCAACTTTATAATATTAAGTATAAAAGTAAAGATAATATACGAGCCGGTAACACACATTTATTCCCAACAACGTTAAATAAAGATCAAAAGGAATGGGTAAACCTTTTGCAGAGGATATTAGGGGCAGCAGCCTATTCATTTCCCGAGGGAGATAAGGGAGATGCTTAGAACTACGGTACCTAGATTCTTGTTAGAAAGGCGTACGGGAATGTTTATATTATCGAGGCTGAGCTCTATATTAGCACTTGCTATATAAAGAAACTAAATAAGGGTATATCGTGTGCAAGTAATTAATGTTTACGTATGAGCGCATGTGTCGAGTAGTAAACGCGGAGGTTGAGGGTTTGATTCCCACTCGAGGGCATAAATTATTCTAATATTTTCATTTCCTTGCTCTGGTAAGACAAAGCACGGCATTAAATTCCGCCACTCGAAACGCAACGTTTGGAAAATTCAGCGGAGAGTGGGGAGGTTCGCTCTGGTGACGAAGCCTTCAGAATACAGCAAATTCAATATATTTGTTGTATAAGAAAAGTAATAACAATGAAATTATGTACGACAGGACATTACTTCTAAATAAATAAGTCAGTATAATATTTTTTCTTATAAGCACGTCGTGAGCTAACCAAATTGAACATAAATCTTTCTCAAAGTATCCATGTCTCGGTCGGTGATTTTCGCCACACCTATAAAGTCATCCATTTTTATGTTTAACCTTTCCTTTTACGACCTAAAAGTTTGTTTAGTCCGAAGCTAAGCTTCATCTTATTAAGATGTTTTTAGTTTGTGTTTTAACACAAACTAAAAACGTCTTAATAAGATAATAAATAAAAAGAATATAGAAGTTCGTAATCAAAGAATTTCGTAACTTAAATTGACCACTTAACGTCGTAACGTCTATGTTATACAAATAATATTAAATATTTAACTTAAAACGCTGGTAGGTATAGTGGACTACATCGGAACCATTACACATGATAACATAACATCGCTATAGCTTTCCCAGCTTATAGCCAATACCCTATAGCTTTCCAAGGTGTATAGACTATCCAACACAAAAACATTTTTAAAATCAATAGTTCCTGAGATTAGCGTGTTGAACCAAACAAACTCTACACCTTTATATGATTAGTATAGATCTACAAGCGGATCGAACTTCAAGTTACAACCATCGTTTCAAACCAGAGTAACCACAACTGCGTCACAATAACCAATTTTTTATATATTATACTTTCACATATTGTAAATATACTTATTTTCAAAAAAAAGTAATGAAAGTATAAAATGTATATAATTATAAAATCTTATATTTACACTAAGCCTTTAAATCCAACCTCATACATTTTAAATATATATTTGCGGTTTAATATTTTTCTTCGTCGCTAAAGCAACTTTGAATAAAAATGCAATATTTTAAAGTCAACGTTACGAGTTGTGACACTGATTACGTTTTTAAAAAAAACGACACAGATGAAGTTGCTATAAGCAAGACAATGTAATTAAAGAAAAAGAGAAAATTAAAAGTAAAACTAAGAAATTCAATAGAATATAGAAAATACAAAAAAACTACACTATGAGGTCATATCGAGGCTAGTCGTGGGGCAGGGGCATAAGCGGTAAAAGCGAGAAGTTGTGGGTTCGATTTCCACTGGAAAAAATGAAATATTTAATATGTTCATTTCTTCGTTCTAGTGTCGAGGCAAAGCGCTGCGTTGAGTTCCACCACCCAATACACAACAGCTCCAGAATTCGGCGAAAAATGGGCAACCGAGTGTCTTTTTCTAACTCTGTTTTGAGCGGGATTCAGCGTGAAGTTAAAAAATAACTACCCAAGCGTTTCAAGACTCCAATACTGCCCATGTTATTTGGGCATTATTTATAAACTTATAGTGGCATATCAGTAGTTTCCTAGAAATTAAGAATAAATACCTAGGCCGACGTAAACGACAAACTTAATAAAGGAAATATTTAAAATTAATCAACGGGCTTAAATATACTTACTACACTGTCAAAATATTATATTAACTACTCGAACACGGAAAATCAATGTCCATACCAAAAAGTCGGTATACACGTATGATAGGCTTCTTTCCGGTTGGCATCATTTTACTTGAGGCCAGTCATGGCGCAGGGGCACAAAATGTGACTTTTACAGTCATCGAGCGGTTGTGAGTTTCGATCACCGCTCGAGGAAATGAAATATTTAGCGCGGCGTTGAGTTCCGCCACTCAACACGCAATGCCTCCAGAACTCGGCGAAAAGTAGGAGACGGTATATCTTAACACTAGGTTCCCTCTGCCTACCTTGCTATGTGCACACACAGCGTACAGCGTGAAGCTGATTTTATTTTTTTATTTTTTATGATTTTACCTATATTACTTCAATCGTTACTGTTCGAGAAGTCGTTCAATGAATATAATACATACATATTATACATTCAAGGGCTTACTTAAGCTTAAGCTGGGAATTTAGACTCGATAGTTATTACAGTTATTATAAAGCTGAAAAGGTTGTTTGGTTGAACGCGCTAATCATAGGAACTAATGCTTCGAATTAAAAAAAAAAAACATTTTATGTTAAATACTCCAACTAGGAAGATAATCGTACCGGAATTGAAGATCAAAATGAAAAAAAAAGGGAAGATGGTCTATTTGTATATTATTTCACGGAAATAAATCATGCTACAGTAACACTAAACGGTAGCAACTGGCCTGCAGAGGTCAGGAAATGGCAATCTTCGTTGATTAGTCTCGAAGTGAGGCGATCAATGCTATTGGATATTGGCGTCTCTGTGCGGCTTGAGGCGCGATATACTTACTTTGATTTAATGTTCAAAGTTTCACTATAAACGACTAAGTTTAATAAATCCATCAAATGGAGTATGATTTACAGCTATTAAAAGGAAATTTCTTACAAAATTGCTTTAACGTACCATGTACCACTTCGTGTAGTTTTTTCTTTTTTTATATTTAGATTATTTTATTAATAAAATTTGCTACAATATTTTCCTGGTCATAAAAAAAAATTAGAAAATTGGAACGTATCCTCACTTCATCGTGTTGATAATTAACATTAATAAATTGTATAATTATCTTCGCATTATTTATTATTTATATCTAATACATAATAAATAATAGAATTTGTACAAAAATCAATCCCACAAAATCAAACTTGAGACCTTATCACAAACTAAATAATAAAATATATATTATTAGAAGAAAAAAAAAACATAACTTACTTCTTCAAACAGTTCGTGATCAGCAAATGTACATCTTGACGTTCATCAAGCAGCAACATGGCGCCCAAGTAGCCAACCCTCTTGTCCGTGAAGCGCGGACTCGCGATGAGTTTCAGACACTCGAGCTGGCCAAAGTGAGCCGGGTATCCCAGCATATGGATGTATAGGAGCTTCGCGATATTTCGACATCTAAGAGAAATATTTGATATAAATAGAAAATATACGTTTGAGGCTAGTCGTGGCGCAGTGGCACAAAGTAACTGTAAAACCATTTGGTTGTGTGGGTTCGATCCCCACTCGAGGAGATGAAATATTTACTTAAATTTATATTTCCATTTCTTCGCTCTGGTGTTAAAGCAAAGCGCGGCGTTGAGTTCTGCCATTCAACACAATGCCTCCAGAATTCGGCAGAAAGTGGGGAACGGAGTGTCTTAATACTAGGTTCCCTCTGCCTACCCTGCTGTATGCGGGATACACCGTGAAGCTAATTTAATTTAATATATTTTAGACTCGAGCTCGGAAAAGTGCGCTGAGTGTCCCATCATTTTGTGATGTTTGGACATGGATAGTTGTTTTTCTCTACATTAACTTATGAAAAGATGTTTAACTGTGATTGTGATTATATTAGACTTATAACGTAGTGTTAGGTCCATAAAATAAGCGAAAATTGTAGAACACAGTCTTCAATATAATATGATATTATTTTAATTAAACATCAAGAAAAGATGCCCATTGTGCCTTAGTAGCCAACCTTTTTATTCGTCGAGCGGGGACTTGCGATTAATTTAAGGCACTCGAGGTGGTCAAAATGAGTTGGTATCTTTTTGATTATATTTTAGTCCAATATCAGAAAAATCATGAAGATAATCTGGTTTCGTAAAACAATAACAATATATCAGTCGGGTCTCAAATCAGTTAGCTAATATTCCGCTTTCTGTTCCTCGTTCAAGGAACAGTAAAATTTTTCTTGTATAATAGTACAAGTCTTAATATTGCTCGTATTTTAATCTAACATTTCGAGGATAAAAAGAAACACAAACAAATCTTTACACCACTTTGAATCCTAATATTTTTTTAGAATCACACTTCTCCCTTGTTAAAGGTTGTAGACAGTCAGGACCATGCCATACGCCTGCCAATTACACAAACCATTCAAAACCTCAACCTACCTCCAAACACTGTCCTCTTCTCTAAAAGTGGACCTAATATACGCGCATTCCTTGTTCACAACGCTGCGTTCCTCCGCCGCGGTCCTCGCCGCACGTATCTGACGGATCAGATCCCGCAGCCGCGTGGGGGTCTGCATCCGCACTGAAACCGGCGCGACTGTTACACGACACACACACAAAAAAAAGCTTAGATCAGTGCATTGTTGGTTAAGAATAAGCGTGGTGGGTGATTTGACGAAACTTTGAAAATTTTGGGGCTCTTTTACGTGCGGGGAATATAGTAATATTTTGAAACTAGATTTTTTTTTTGTTATTTTTTAGTATATTACTGAAGTATAACTAGATTTTTTTTAGCTTGATGTTGTATTCCGCATGTAGCACAGGGCAGGGAGAGTGAACTTAGTGTTAAGAATTATGACACTGTTGCCCACATTCCACAGAATTTTCGTGACATAATGTGGCGCAACTCAACGCTACGCTTTATTTTGTTTGTTTCAAGTTTCGCCAAAACATTCCGGATTAGAATAAGAGATTACAAGCTAAAGGGATTTGCTTCTAAATTTTGTGAAAAAATTGTTAGTAGCCAAAAGCGTAGTAAAGTATTGCCAAAAAGGGTTAGAAGAAAATACATCGTCGTATTAGAGTGTAAACCTGCTAAATCCGTTTTTGTTTTTCCGTTATGTACGTTTGTATACCATTCAGTTTCACGGTGTATCCTTAGAGAGGTTAGCCAGAGAGAACGAACGGTACGATATACTATTCGAAAGTGTAAAAAATATACAAAATTGATCTTTATTTCATATAGTATTGAATACAAATAAATTTTTAAAATTGTAAATATTTTCTGGTAAAACATATTAGCAAGTTTATACTTTAAGCCTACAATATTTAAATAAAAAAAATGCTTGCTTTTACTGCATAGTAGGTTTGCAAAAACTAAAAGCTATTTGTTAAATTAAGTATTATATAATATTATATAGAAATAAATGTTTAAATGGCTAAAGAACTATACCTCGGGAAATAGAACGAATTAGTGAAGCTATAGTACTCACCTCTCTCAATGGCCTCATTTACCACTTGCTTTATGGTGGCAATGTTAAATGCTGGGTTAAACCTGTGGAAGAAATAATATACTGAGTGCAGGTTCAATGAACTTGGTGTACTGTGACCTAAATCGAAAGGAAACAGGTGCTAAAAAAATTGTGCATGTTTAACATTTATACTTTTTTTTTTATAAGTTGTTTAAATTTTAATAATTGATAAGTTTGTATTTTGACGAATTATATTATATTATGTAAAAAATTTAAAATTTTATTTAGCTTCACGCTGTATCCCGCACACATCACAGTAGGCAGAGGGAACCTAGTGTTAAGATTCTTCGTTTCCCACTTTCCGCCGAATTCTGAAAGCATTGCGTGTTAATTGGTGGAATTCAACGCCATGCTTTGCCTCGACACTAGAGAGAAGAAATGAACATATATTTTTTTACATTTGTAAAGTGTTATTCAACACTTCGGAAAGAAAAATACTTATTAATAAAAGTTCATTCAGAACTGTTATGGCTCAGTTGATTAGAGCGTGGACGGTTTCTAAAGAAGCTGTGGTCCAAATCCCCCTACGTCCAAATTTTTACGTTTTCTTAATAGGTATGAAAATATAAATTTAAATAAATATATTTCATTTCCTCGAGTGGGGATCGACCTACAACCAGTCAATTTCACAGCCGCACTTTGTGCGCAACGGGTGGCCTCAAAATGGCGTATTTGAAATTACTTTAATAATTAATAAATTATATAGAAACTTTCTTTAAAAGTAAGAAGATATACTAAAAATAAGAGCCGTATAAAGTGAAATCAACAGTTGCTTACTGAATTCATTAATTAACATTATCATAGTGGGCTCAAAATTATGTATACTTTGTTAAGATATTATATATAAAAAAAAACCGCCGTCGTGGCGCTGTTGGACAACGTCTAGGTGACGAAAAGACGACGATTGTAGATTTGATTCCCGAAAAACAAATTATTTACATTTTTTTTGTTTTGCTAAGAGTTCCCACTGCATCAAAATATTCTTCAGTTCAGTTTTTAGTTTATGGCATTTTGAGCGTGTCAGTTAAGCAATAATCACTAAAAATATTGTTTATTAAATGAAGTCACTATAGGCAGTTTTGAAATGTCAAGTTAAAAAAAAATTCAGTAATGTCAGTCCTACAGGAAGTTACCACCTACTCGGAAGGTAGTTTTAAAAAAAGTTAAGCTGATTTTGTTTACTCTTATCTCACCCAACACCGCGCTTTGGCTACAAGACAGGGAAATGAAAACAATTAAATTTTGCCATGATGCATGAAAATAAAATAAAAATGTACATCAACAAAATTCAGGTTAGTAACAGGTCATGTCATACATATTCCTATTCAGTGCGGTAATAAGAGCATGAACATGCCTTAATTATGCCTTCTATTAAAATGAATATAAATAACTTTGGTTTGTACTTAGCTCAATGAATGCAGTATTGAATGTCATGCCTTTGTTGACTGTTACAATAGAACTATGCTATGTAAATCTATTTATGATGACTATTGTTTACACACATTTATAAAAATGTTTTTTGATCAATACTATTTATATTCAAATTAAATATTAAGGTTAATTTAGTTTTCAAAGTTTATGTCAACACATAAGTGGCATATTTTGTGAAGTAGGAGGAGAGAAGGTAGTATAAGACTATTAATTTTTTGAGTTTGATGTCATATAAAAAAATATAATCTTGAATTACATGAGTATTCAGGTTATTGTGGGACAGTGGGACATCTAGCCATAAATATGATCAACGTGTGGTTTGATCTGGCGATCAAACCACGGGACAATGGTTAAATTTCTATCATTTTCAGCAGCAGCGTTGAGAGAGCAGTGTTGAGTTCTACAATGCAACACAGGATATCTTGAAAATGTGGATTACCATCATGTGGAAACGTGGATTACATCATATGTGCAATCATAAAAATGAGAATTAATAAGTTTTGCTTCGGGAAATAAAATAATATAATAAAAATATACAATTTTATTAACAGTTAATATTTAATTGATTGAGACCATTGTAATACAATATCTGATTGTTAATATGATGTTAGTGGTTTGGATACTAGCTCAGGGCTCCATAAATTATTTTTCATTTCCCGTTTGGATAAAATAATACATGTCATTGTTTTGTCCCACTCAACATACTATAGGTATCTTGTGTTAGAGAAGGAAATAGAAAAAAAAATTAAGACACAAAAAAAAATCAAGTGAAAAATAGTTTTATAGTACAGAATATATATTGTCTACTTTATAGATAAATTAAATCTGTATATGTAATGATAAATTTAGTTATTCAAATATATATTTATAAATACATCTAGCTAGAATAGATATTGCTTTATATTAAGTTAATGATAACTGACTGAATATAATTGCTGCTATTTCACTAAAATTGTGGTTTAATATGTTTATATTATATTTCATTTTTGTATGGACATTTAAAAAAAATATTTATCTTCAAATATTTTAAAACTATGTTATCTTTAATGATTTGTAACACTTTTAGATGTAACTATACAAATTTATTATTTTTAAGTGTCCACAAGTAGTTACTAAAAATGTACTTTTCTAATATTTAATGATATTCTAAGAATTTTCTTTTGAATGTATTTTCTTATATTATGTGTATATTTTACTTACATAAGTTTATTCACATACAATTTTTTTTATATTATTTGATTATCTCTATTACTAGTACAGAATCTATGTACAGGTACTGGACTTGGGTAAACCACAGTAACCACATAATAACCTTAGAAAATTTTAGAAATATATACTTTTTCTATTACAAATAAAGTGATATGTTACTATCATTTTTTGATACTTATGTCAAGTTCCACAATAGTTTTGTGTGTGTGTGTATTTTAAATACTACTTTTTACTATTATATAAAAAACTTACTGTCTATTACTTAAATAATTACTTAACATTTTATTGTTACCTATTGATAATTTTATTGATGTCAAATTTAGTGTCACGCGTTTGTTATAATAACATTAAAATAAAACATTCAATTTACCCAGATTCCGAGCCGTTCATCTTGGTTCCTCGAAGAGGTTACTTATAACACAGATCTTCCTTTGAGATTACGACTACAGGACAATCGTTCTTCAAAATGACAGGTGTAACGTAACTTAGCAAAACGAAACCAAACTTAACGAGTATATATCACTTGGGAACACTTAAAACAAATAACGTAAAGAAAATAATAGGAATTACAAGAATTTAGTCAGGCTTATAACCATTTTATCTTGTCACAAACCATAAAAATGCAAGTGAAATCGCATGCCACTGTTACAAACAATAATATCATATTTTCACTTCGGAACAAAACTTATTCATAGTATTGATTGAATATTGATTAATTTAAATTTTCACTGTAAATTACGGACAAATCGTTTTATCACAGATTTTATATCGAAAAATTACGGCAGCCGCCAGCTGACATTTCCTGCGTTGCAAGAAATTCAACATGGCCGATCGACATGACATGACTCGCAGCTTGCTCCTTCTCGCATACACATATGACGTTTCATAAAAAAAATAATCAAATAAACTATTTAATATCATTATTTACAAAATGGAAATAATGTATTTTATTTAAAATGTATATTTCTACGTTCTAAAAGTATTAAACATTTTTTATATAGGTTTTAGTGAAACATAACTTAATGAGTACGTATTTTGACTATCTAAAACTGACAACACATCTCGTTCATATTCAAAGGAGTACGTGGATCTTTTTGCAAATATATAATTTTATAGATATGTACTGTATTATCATTACTATATGTATTTACTCATATTTAAAAATCTAAGACGTATTTGTAAGCTCAATTGTAATAGTTTAAATCCATTCAGCGGTTATAAATTACAAATAATTTTTGAAATTCACACTTAAACGCGGCTTATCACCTACCTTCGATTTTGTTCTGGCGGCAAAACACTCCAATCCACTTCATACATGGGATAGGCCATAATTACAATTAAATATCGCACAAAACACAATAAATTCACTATAACATTTCACAGGTATGTCACAGCAAGTTTACAAGTACAAACTGAAGTGTTATCAGAGGTGTTTTATCAGGTGCAGGTGCTCCTCAAATATCCAGTAATTACGTATCTCTTATCAAAAGTACAATTTATCACTAAAAAAGGATAGCAATATAGACACGATTCGTTTAATGTTTTATTTTCAAATGTCAATACTGTATGTACAAAACAATGAGGCGTCACATCATTATCTTAATAGGAAAGCTAATTATTATTCATTGTATTAGTAGTGCGAACATTATAATATATATGGTTGATGTCGCAATAGTCCGGGTTTATAATGTGTCGTCGTGATTCCGAGCCGGTCGCTCTATACTGTTTCGCTTTATACAATCCACTAGCCACCTAATGCCTTCGTCGACTCCATCACTGAAATTAAAAAAAATATTTGCATTTTAGTAAAGTCAAAAACGATTAGCATATTATGTAAAGAGCGTAATTTAAATATATTAAACACTATATGGAAAACCTTGTTAAACATGTTTTGCAAATGGAAAATATTTAAATTCATTACTGTTTGTTTAAGTGCATCTTACATAGACTAGACCTGTCTAGACTTTTAGTTGCACACATAGCAAGGTAGGCAGAGGTAATCTGGTTTTAAGACACTCTCGTTTCCCACTTTCTGCCAATTTTTGGAGGCATTGCATGTTAAGTGGCGATTTCCCTCATCACCAGATTGAGTACAATAAAAATATTTCATTTCCTTGAGTTGGAATCAAACCCACAACCTGTCGCGTCTACAGTATGCCATGCGTCTGCCGTAGCGCAAGAGAAATGCAAAATGTACTAGTAAAGTTCTAAATGATTAATATTATGTTAAACCTTAATTGAAATTTATAATAAACGTGTGATATTTTTTATGTAATGTAGCTTTATGCTTTTGTCTGTCCAGACATAGAACTTAGTGTTAAGACAACCCATTCCCAATGCTCAATCTTGGAGGTACGTGCAATGCATAATGAATAATAGAATTTAATGATGTTGCACTTTGTTTACCAGAGCAAAGAAATCAAAATAACTTTAATATAACCATTCTGCTGATGGGATACCCACAGCCACTCTGTCATGACTGTCATTAGCAAATATTTTTTTTATAACAACAAATAGTATTATAAAAAAAAAGGATAAATTTCTTTTTTACTTATTTTATTCATAATTATTAATAAGTAATTAAATTTATTATTTAATTTTAAAATAATTAAGATACATTTAAAGTAATATAATTGCTATAAATAATTATAATTACTCTAATTACCCTGTTAATGCAGATGTAGCCATTAACATAATGTCTCTAGCACCAATAAGATGGGCATTTTGATTAAATATTGGCTTTACTGTATGAACTCCCATACAGTCTGGAATGTCTTGTTTATTTGCTAGCACCAAAAGGGGAACCCCGGATAAATGTTCTGAAGCTATCATCCTGTCTGTGAAAAAGTATGTATTATAATAGATCATAAAATATAGGACAGTAGCTATAAATAAAGGAACTAGAGGATTTTTTGAGTTTTTATAAACATATTGTTGTTGGTACTACTCCACTTTAAGGATAAATTATTTTTATTTTTCTGGTCTGGCTAGGCAAAGTGTGATAAAGAGTTTCGCCACCCAACTTCAATGCCTTCGATTATTGGTTTAGATTTTCCTCTAATAAATCAGAGGGCTTCAACTTCTTCTATTTACTCTATAACTCTTGCTTCACAGGATATAATGAGAAAAAATATATATTTTGAACAAAAGCTATTTATTTTTTTTGTATTATAAGTAAAAAAAATATTACTGAAACTGCTAGATAATAAATACCCATATAAACATTTTTAGCACTTTTTTCACTTAGTGGGGAGCAGGGGAAACATAGAGGAATTTGATGCTGCACTTTATCTGGATCGGGAAGTTAAAATATATTTAAAATTGTCATTCTTTTCATTGGAAGAAGCCAGCAATGTAAGGATGGAGTGAATCAAACCAGTTAAAAAATCATTGAAAAATACCCGTTGTATATAAAATATAAGTTTATAGAATATGTAAAAATAATTCTACAAAAAAAGTATTTTCACCAAACTGAACTTTGAACTTACCAAAAGTTTCTTTAGATTCTGATACTCTTTCCCTGTCTGAAGAATCCACTATGTAAATAACAGCATGACACTCTGCGTAGTACTAAAATATTTACATATTATAAATTATCAATTGTAAATTTAAAACAAAATTATTAAGAATTTTGTTAAATACTTTGTCCCATAATGACTGCAGTTCTTGCTGTCCACCAAGGTCCCAAAAATTAAGTCTAACTCCATCTACATCTATTTTTCCTATATTTAGTCCTACTGTGGTAGTGATTCTACTGGGGTTCATTGCTTTGTACTTTTTGGTAAATTTCGTTTTAGTAGCCTCCAAATAAGTCTGCATAAGAAAACATAAACAGTTAAATTTGAGTCTTCAATAATAGTATAATTGGACATTGTTTTTTAAAAAATGTTTGAACACAATCGAAGTTAGATACCGTTTTACCCGCATTATCAAGCCCTAGAATTAGCACACAATACTCGTCTTTTTGAATAACATATTTATAAAAACCATGAAGTAGGGTATACATTTTTTAACATTTTAAATTTTAACATTAATAGAATATGAGAAGATATTTTTTATAAATAAATATAGAATATTATAAGTTAAAAATAAAGTGAATAAAACCACAATTAAATAAAATAAATATATATTTCTGTCACGTATGTACGTTTCATGACATTGACGTTTATTTGTATGTCATCAGTGTTGTCAGTTTTAAAAATCAGCATGTACAATTTTAACAATAAGACAAAAAATAACAACAGCAACAATCCAATTTAAAATTTTCTTATAAAAAACTTTTTCCTAATTAACATATAGATTTTAATTTAACTTAAATAATGGAATTATAAGTTTATTTCCATATTTTGAATTATTTTTAATAATACATCAATAATATTATATGGCAGTTCTCCAAAACGCACAAATTTCAATTTTCTTGTGATTACTCATTAATAGTAAATAATTTTAATAAGATGAATATCATATTAAATACTTAACTAAATAATAAACAAGTAGTCTAGACAAGTTTAATGATTTAGTATATACAAAAATATATTTTAAGAAAAAACCTTCAAAAAATTGAATATTTTACGTGGAGATTTGGTGTGTTCTTAGCTAATTTCTTTTCAAAAATATTCGTAATTAAACTATATTAATTTTATTTGCTATTTTTAATGAAATAAGTACATACTTAAAGGTTTTAATAATAAAACGTGCTTATAATTTAGGTGTAGCTACACAAAAATCGATCGCAAAAAAAGTTTATAAAAATAGGGTCATTGATCGAGCGAGCTTTTGTTTTAAATATTGCCACGAAAATACGTTATCTAACGTAGTGTTTATTTTGGCTTATAATAATGTTAGCATGCAGAGCTTTAATTTCCGACGGTGCAACTGCCGCCACGGATGCTTTAACAATTTTATAAATAAGTCTTAAATTGGATTCTCCTAATTTTAGCACATGAAGCGTCATTGATATCTTTATTTACTACTAGCGGCCTGCCCGCGGCTTTGCCCGCTTGAATTGATGATTATTCATTTAAGAAATAGATATATTACAAACAGCCTTAATTATTAATTTATTTATTTGGATAAGTATTCACGATATTCTTTGTAAAATAACTTATATTAGCTCCTGTACAGTTTTTAAATTAGTAACATATTTTAAGTAAATATATAATTGGTATACAGAATATATGTATATTATACGTATCTATGTAGATACGTATACGTTTTTAGGCATTTTTATATAATCTATGAAATAATCAATATTTTCGGTCAAGTTCAAGTCGTACTCATGACCCGAGAGTTTCGTACCAGTTTCAAGAATGTAGATACACCAAAAGAATAACTTATTAAAGTTGTCCTTTTTTATCAAATTAAGTACAGATTAAAATTTGTACCTAATAGTTTTTTTCTGTGACACAAATACAAAAAGTTGTCAATCTTTGAAAAATAATTTTGGAATTTTCCTTTATACGTGCCGTACCGTAGTTTTAACTTCTTAACAAATTTCGTAATTGTGTATCAACGGGAATTGTATAGTTTTGATAGAAAATGCGACAAATAACGATGCATAAACCCTCATAGTTTATCGTCATTTGATTGCGATGATTTAGAAGATAGATTTTTTTGTGCTCTAAGGGAATATAGACTTGAACATTGAGGTATCTAACCTTTAAGCGATCTTGTACAAAATACTCTTGACAGACAGACAAACGACAAAGTTATCTTAAAAGGATTTTGAGGTGTTTTTGTACTCTAAAATACCCTTGGCACATAC